>JAOVVB010251089.1:0-20351 GCA_028570985.1 Heterobranchus longifilis | reverse complement strand
TAACAGCATGTTAGCTAACTTTATAAGCCTAATTATTCAGAGGAGGTAACTTCAGAGAACATAAATTCATATATTGATGTACAACCACGTCTCGCAATGCATTTCATAAATATTCAAAAATCTTCTCACTGATGGGCTCGTTTGCTTATGTAGGCCATATAGAGACATAGGTAGTAAATTGAGACTGCTTCATAAAAGGCAAAAAGTCATCGTAGGGCCTTTAGTTAGTTTCTGACTAAAGAGGAGAAGGTTTTATTTATTTACTAATGGCAACTTGTCAGCATACATCACTTCTTTTTTAAATTGGTCCTATAGTCATTATTCGACTCGTTCTGATGCTTGAAGTTCCACGTGCAAATACTAATTTAAACTGCTTTTAGTTTTTGTGCTGCACACACTTGGAACATTTTACAACATTTTACAAAAGTTAACACAATTGTACTGATAGACCAATTTAAATCCACAATAACAAACTATTACTGAATGTCCTGTTGTTGACTGGTTGTTTGTTTTGACCTTAATTACTTTTTTGTGTGTATTTATTCTGTTTATATTGTACTCTTGACACCACTGAAAATGAGGGCATCCCCTCAATGATTCCTCCAGATTAAATAAAGGATGAATGAATGAGAAGTCACTTTCTGACACTGCAGCAGCTGCTGTCACACCTACAGGCTTTAAAGTTACAGATGTAGGACTACTTCCCTGGCTTCAGAAAACAGCACAGCTGGATACAGAATCCCGGTGACAACCATCCCATTGTTTCCTCTAAAATTGTACAGGGGGAAAAAAATTAGATTTCCAAAAATAACGGCACATATCCATTCCAGTGTTTCCCCTATATTCATTCTGCAGCGACACATCGCTGTGAGTCCATGAATGAGACCAGTGTCTGCGATTAGTTCACGTTAGTCTCACGTAGCCTGGATCCAGTGCGTTTTCACTCTTGGATTTCTTTAAACCAATCACAATGGTCTTAGGCGGTGCTACGCCCCGGATAGAGCGACGGTGCTTCTGCAAAATAGTTTTGGAGGGAACTTGTTTTGGTGGAACATTTACACAAAAATGTTGTAAACATATTCTTTGTAGATCTTTACAATAATTCACTGAAAGAACAGAGCAGGCCTGCCTTATTGCACAATCCAAAACTTGCCATTTTCAGCGTGTAGGTTGATACCTTGGAGGCTGTTGTTGTTGTTTCCTGTAGCGACGGGACTTAGAGAATGGGAGCACGGACTTCAGAAAGTCAGGCTTTATCTAGCTACTGTTCACCCGGTAAGCCAGACTAAGTGTCTGCTATCCAAAAAAGTCAGAGCAGGTGAACAGGTGAAGTGAAGATAACGTTGTTGGTACTGGTTACAAACTGGCTCAGCAGTGAACAATGTGCTAATGTGCTGAAGTCTGAGTTTTTAGCTGAGCGAGACCAGAGAATATTCAGTTAAAACAGATCGGTGATGCTGTTTTGAGCACTGCAACAGACTCTCTTTAAAAAAAATAAAAATAGCCATTTAAATGTGACATTGCTTGTCAGCAATCGGTCATATGTAACTTGGGTGGGCTCTCATTAATTTGGCATCCAGTCATAATTTTATTTTAACGAAAACTCAACTCCTGGCATTTGCTCCTGTTAAGATATGTAACGATATGAACATTTCATATCTTGATTATAGTGACCAAATTTATCACAGTTATTAGTATTATCACGGTATTGTTAAAATGTGCTGAAAATGTTCAAAAACTACTGATATGTCACACTACAAGTTTAAAACTAAAAGTAAAAAAAACAAACATACAATTTGCAGCACTATGCACTTTTTGCTTGCATAAACATTAAAATAATGTAAAAAGTAAATATATGAAAACCCTATCAAATGTGCATTAGCCTGGCTGAGTACATAAGCAGTGTCAGCATAAAGCCTTATACTTCCACCGGGAGGAGACTCCTGGCTGGAGGAAGTCCCTCCTTCCTTTCGTGTGGTTCTCAAAGTCCCTTAGTTGCAGTTGGGGCGTATCGCCACCCAAGACAATTGTGAGTTGTTTCCACTATACCGGAGTGAAAGCTATTCATTCCAGACCCCCCCACCCCAAGCGTGGACACAGTACTGTGGAGACAGGTCTGACTATGCAAGACTAAATGTGTATTAACATTGGTATTTGAATGCATTTGAGTATATGCAATGACCCCATGCACAATTTACATAAATCCAAATGAGTCTTGAGAAGACAGTGATAGTAATTATCAAAAGCGTGGTAATCAAACACGGTTTTAATGGTAACTAAAAATTGAACGGTATTACTAACCATCTGGGAATTTTACCATGGTTATCATTAAAACCGGTAACCATTTCATCCATACTCCTGGTGTTCTTCAACACTGTTTTGGAAGAAGGAAATAACGGGGAGTAACAGGAGAACCGGCTTTAAAAGTGACTTATTAGTCCTGTGCCGATGTGGTTCATGTGGATTTTGAAAAGGAAATATTTGCAAAAGTAACTGATAAATATTTAAAGAAATACAAAGACATTTAAAAAGAAGACATTTAAAGACATCACCTTGGAATTGGAGAACTGGGATGGACATTTTTCCCTATTTTCGGACATTTCATAGACCAAATGACTAATCAATTAATCAAGGAAATCGATAATGAAAATAATCGTTAGTTGCAGCTCTAGTGTTTATTATGTAGGCTACTGTATGTATACATCCATCACAAAATGAGGTGAGGGGTGGGCCTCTGAGGTTTTGCAGAATTTTTAGGGGGCCTCAAGTCTCCAAACTTTTGGGAAACTTTTTATTTTATTCACCAAGAGTATAAACTAACATGTCTTGTTCTGCAATTGCTTTTCTGTGTCTTCCAGAACATCATAAAGAAGGTGAATGGTCAGAAGTTTGTCTACCGCTTTGTGTCCTATCCTGACATCCTGAAAGGAGATGTTGCTACCCGAACAGAGGATGTGGGTGCTGCCGGGGGTGCCCCTCACCTATTAAAAAGGGCCGACAGCAGCCTACAGGAGGATTCTGGGGACCGCAGTAGCACAGCAGCTCTGGGCTCCAGCACCAAGCAGTCCAACCGTAACGACTACATCCACTCTGGCCTGTACACCTCCTTTACCCTCAACTCGTTGCAAAATGGACGCCAGCTCTTTAAGTCCATCAAAATCGAGAACCCGGCGGAGAAGTTGTCGGACAAGAGAGCCCAGAGCCAGGAGCTTCAGCCGCAGCAGCCGACTGCTTTGCCATCCGTCATCAAGTTTGGAAACACCCCTCCAAAGCCAGCATCTGCTCTGGTTGCCATAGAGACGACCCTGATGTCCAACCACTTGGATCCTCTGCAAGCTCCACCCCTGAGGGCCGGAGACATCAGCGCACACTCCACCCTGCCGTCCCAGTCCATCTACTCGTTTGAACACATCCGCCCATCGGAACCAACGTTCAGCCTACCGGACCTGACCTCGGCCAGCCCGTCCCCGAGCCTCGTGCCCGACTCGTCCCAGGAGCTGGTGATTGACAGCGACATGGAGTCCGGATCTTCTCAGCCTGCAGACGCTCAGGGACCAGATCCCACAGACGCTCAGGCACGGGAGAAGGCAAGTATACAATCACATCTCACACAATGATACTTAAATACAGGAATTTAGAAATTAATAATAGGAACATTGGGCCTCATTCACCAATATCTTACTAACTTTTTTCTTAAATTTGTTCTTAACAAAGATCCTAAGAAAAGTCTAAGTCGAATTCATGAAACATTCTTAAACTGCAGAATTGTCAATAAAAAACTGCTCTTTAAAATGTAACTATGATTTTTTTTTTTAAATGGTGAAAGCAGTAGAAAGGCAGGACTGATATGATATGTTTATTTATCGTAAGTAATATCGTTATCGCAATATTCAACAATGTTATCGCATATTTTCCTCTTATCATGCAGCCCTAGTGTGTATCTTTGTTCTTACAATGATGAGTCCCATTTCTGAGCCAGTTAATCCTAATTCGCAGGCTAATGCCCCACCAATCTACATAAAAGGGCATGGGACTGCAGACGAAACGGGCGTAGTCAGCGTTATGCGTTCACATAGTTAAAAGCAAGAATATTTCCGGCTGTAATCAGTTTACTCACTGATAGAAAAGGGGTCCCTTAAGGAAAAAGGTTGGGAACCTCTGACCTAAAGCACACACACGTCTTCTATTGACCCAGCTATTTGACGTTAGAAATGGTGTAAAGCAAAAATGAATGAATGAAACACATGTATAAATTGTAATCTGTCTCTTGTCCAGCAGGTGGACAGTGGCATGGGTTTATCTGGAGATGAGACCAGTTTTGTGGACGCTGAAACCAGTTCTTCATCACTGAGCAGCTGCACCACAATCAGCACTCTGAGTGCAGGAAAGACTCGCAAGCCTCCGAAGATCCTGCAGATCAGCCCGCCAACTCTGCTGGTCACCACCTCTGACTTCTCCCCCATGAACCTCTGCAGCCCCTCTCTGCCTACAGCCTCCCTCACACCAGCAATGCTACAGGTGAGACGCATCCACATTTGGTAGACATTTTATTGAGGTAAAAAACAAAAAACAAATCAGGTACAAGGTTTCAAGTAGGCATGGGACGATATGAAAATTTCATGTCACGATTATCCTGGCCAAATTAATTGCAATTCACGATACAAAAACTTTTTTTCTCAAAACATTACAACTCTTAACATTACCACTTGTTTCTCTAAACATTAAGACTTTATTCAAAAAAACATTACAACTTTTTTCTCTTAATATTCCGACTTTTTTCTCTAAACATTACCACTTTTTTCTGTAAAGATTACCACTTTTTTCTAAAAACATTACAGTTTTTTCTCAAAACATTATGCCTTTTTTTAACAAACAAGTATTTGTAGTGCATCACAGATAGGACACTGTAGTAAACTACAGTCAATTCATTAGGATATTCACAATATTCACGATTGTCCTGATAAGGGAAATTCACTATGATCAACTTATTGTTAGTGTTTTTTATCGTGATCCAATTATTATCCCTTCCCTAGTTTCAAGTACAAGATAAATGTCAGCCCAAAAAGTGTGTGTCTGTTAGAATGCACTCATTAGGGATGGGACAAGAATCGTTTTTTATTTCAAAAAAACACTTAGAATAAGTTGATCGTGGTGAATTTGTATTATCAGCATAATTGTGAATATTGTGAATATTCTCATGAATTGACAGTTTACTAGAGTGTCTTATCTGTGATGCAATAAAAAAGTCGTAATATTTTGAGAAAAAACTTGTAATGTTTTGAGAAAAAAGTCGTAATATTATGAGCAAAAAGCCATACTGTTTTGAGAAAAAAGTCGTACTGTTTTGAGAAAAAGTCGCAATGTTTTGAGAAAAAATTCATGTTTCGAGAAAAAAGTTGTAATGTTTTGAGGAAAAAAGTCTTAATGTTTTGAGAAAAAAGTCATAATGTTTTGGCAAAAACGTCGGAATGTTTTGAGAAAAAGTCGTAATGTTTCAAGAAAAATATTGTATTGTTTCAAGAAAAATGTTGTAATATTTTGAGAAAAAAAGTCAACACAAAGCGTTTTAAGAGTTTTAAGCATATTTCGCGATTGTGAATCACAATTATTTTGGCCAGGATAATCGTGACATGAAATTTTCATATTGTCCCATGCCTAGACTGTTGATCAATTACCGCACTTTAATGAAATGCACACACATCACATAAACACACACATCTATCTTACAATCAACATATAGTAAATGTACCTGTGTTGCCGATGTAACTGGTTAGAACTCTGGCGATGAAGTCTTAAAATCTATGGAAAAAAAGGTATTCAATTTAACCTCAGGATACCTGCATATACCCTGATAGCTGCCGCCACACTATTTATAGCCTGTTTTCTCTAGATGCAACAACAACAACAACAACTTTGGTACAGTACAATAGATACAGTACATATAGTAGTTCCTATTGTTACAGGTGACCTCTCCCCCAGGTTTCCCCTCAACCCATGTCTTGCACTCTCATGGGCTGTAACTCCCAGACAGACTCTGCGACAGGTCCAGATATTTAGCCGCTGGAATGCGTCTGCAATGCATTTTTTATCAGTAGTTTATATATATAGATACATATACATGATGTATTTTTGTACATTTGGGTCCTGGGGAGACACCAAATTTGTCTTTTGCTCTCGAGCTGAAACAGTTTGTGAACCCCTGTTCTTTACTGATAGTGACCAGCAGGTGGCAGCAGTGATCTGCACTGCAGCCTGGCTGTTTGCTCTTGTTTTTGTGCTGTTTAATTGTTGCCAGGGGTGCTGTTTGTTTGTAGACCACATGACTATGTGTGCTACTGTGTTGGATTTAGAAGTCTATTAAATTTGCTGGTTCAGACAATATTGTTTTTATTCTGTCCCCCCCCTGCATGTCGGGTCTAGCCTGGCATCACCACACTAATTCACAAATTAGTCTGCAACCTCTAAATTCTTCCAAGGTTCCAAGGGGCATCGGCCGATTAAAGTGCAGAGTGTGTAGAGCTACAAAAGCACCAAGAGATGCTGCTTGGTGATCCTGTGCACTAACATTGTTTTTATTTATGTAAGTTTATACATTTCAGAAACAAAGAGATGCTGCTATCCGCTGAATGTTCATTTAAGTTCAGCAATTTTGTGTCACATTTGTTATTATTATTAATATTATTTAAAAATTGTTGTAGGCTATTTTATCAGATGCAACCAAAATCGAACAAAATCGGCACTATAAATCAACCATCGGCCACCCTGCTCTCTAAATATCGGTATCTTACAAAACACTAAACATTTTAGGGCAGAAATAGGCAATACAGGAACAGAATCCCGATTCATATTTGATCAGAACTCTTTGACAGTTTAATCTGAATTTCGTGATGGCTGAAAGTCACCAGGTAACTCTTTAATCTGTAACACCAGCACACGGTCAGGGCACAAACATTCTCATTCTACAGCTAACCAGTACTAGGGCCCGACTGATATGGAATTTTTGAGGCCGATATCGATACAGATTTTTGATGGAAAAAATGAACTGATTACCGATATAGTGGCTGATATAGTGAATTTTTGAGCTGGAATGAAAATAAATCTTTTCTATGTGAATTGTGCACTTAGTTTCCAGCGAAATAATGCAAAGGTACTCAGAAGGCTGCTTTCTTAAACAAATAACTTTAATAAAGAATATTTAACATTAGTATACATTATAGGCCTACATACAATGTATTACACTGTCAAACAATTCTATAATATTTTCGTGTTAGCGGCGTGGGAAATTACATTCTGTTTCCAACACTCTTTATGTAGAAATGACAAATACAACTTGTAAATATTTTCAAAACTTGATACTGAGTGGGAGAGTGGAATTTCTGTACTGTAATTTGTCATTGCTTTGTATATGCTGGCGCAATACTGCCATGCAAAGGCAAAAAAACCTAACTTAATTTTGGTCAAAAAGAACTTTTTGTCATTTTTGGACCAGTAAAGACCTGCTTTATCATGTGGACAAATATCCTGTGTCTCCTGTGTTGTTGTTTTTTGTTGCAAATAGTGTGCTGTGTTTGCCATAACTATGAAAAGTTCTGGAGAAACTAATAAGGCAAAATCCTGTAACTTCACTTAAGGCTCTCTGGCTTTGTTTACCCATGAAGTTATGTTTTACTGCGCTTAAGTGTTTTGCCTCTTTGTTCTGTCATCCACTGAAGCATTTCACACAAACGTCATGCAGACTGAATAAAGAAGGGAGGTTTTGTATTAATTTATCAAATTTGGTCCTGATGTGTGCTGGTAATGAGCCATCAAAAAATAATCAAAGTAGTTTAAAAAACAACTATAAATTGATTGATTTATTCATATTATACTAGGTGGATATATCAGTAGATTTTATCTAGATCATAATTATTATCATACAGTATACTGCTTACTGTAATCAACAACAAAGTGAATTAAAATTGATGTTAAGGAGTTTTGCCTCGGCATGACCCCTTATTATTTTGCAGACAATGCAAAGCAGAATACCTTAATTTCCGAAGGGTCAAAGGTTAATTTGAGCTCAGGATCTTTTTTGGTAGATAAATAACTTCAATAAAAAACAAAGAATTGTCACATTTCTAATGTTTTGCTTACAATGTATTTAGCTGGACACCAACACACCTTTAAAGTCATTTTCTGTTCTATACTGCTTAAAGTCTTTTGTCTTTGTAGGGCAGAATACATCTGTAAAAATCTAAAATCATCCAATGTCTGCCATGCAGTCGTGCTCCGATGCATTAACACTGAGTGTGTCTTTGTTTGTCTTTGTCCTCAGACTCCCACTCTGTTGCTGACTCCCAGTCCTCTGCTGTCCAACATCCACTTCTGGAGCACGCTCAGTCCAGTCGCTCCCCTCAGCCCAGCCACACGACGCCAGGGAGCCCACCTCTTCCAGGTTAGTACATCTAGAGTATATACCGAGAATGGCCACACTTGCAATTCTTTCTTTTTTTTTAATGCTGTTATCTCGAAATAACGAGATAATTAAGTCGCTGTTGCGAGAAAACAAAAGGATAGCAGAAGGATACACGTGTGAAAATCAAGCATTAAACTGTATTATTATTACATGACCAGATATTCCAATGTAAGTCCTTTTGTTTGTAGCACCTCAAGTATTCTGAAATGTAGCTATTTCAAAGTACAAATATGGGACTTTTACTTTGGAATATCTCTAAATTGTTCAAGTAAAATGCTTGATTTTGTGTCTGTATGTAGTCAGAGATGTCCTCAACTCAAATGTATCAGTTAGGATGTGATATGATTGCTATCATTGCATGGCCTGGCTCAGGTGAAATGGTAAAACATGAACAAATATGTACAGAGAATGAATGCCATTGAACTTTTCTTATTATCTAGTGTGACAGTCAGTCATAACGGAAAATGAATGAATAAATATAGGTTTAAACAACAATTCATTTTAAAAACTGTTGAAGTGCAGCCACAATTTAGTAAAATAAAAGATGCATCAAATTGTAGGCTTCTGTTTTAGAGCAGCAAAAAAGAATTGGTTTGTGGGAAAATGGCTGTTTTATCCGAATGAAACTACTTTAAAGTTGATTTTTTTTTTCTGGGCTAAATTACATGGTATCTGTGTACTCGCCACTACCTGATCCAGCATTTTAGGCAGTATCAGAGGCATCCTATAACTGGTATTGGTATCGGAACAACTCTACTTCTTATGAATATAATCAAATTAATTTTATTTCCATATATGTATTTCGTATATACGCTTTAACACCTTACTTTGAAAACTTCACCAAGTCTGTCACCTCAGCTCAATCTGAGCCGTTTGAACTTCTGATCTCTGATAAACGTTATAGGTAATAAGAGGAAACAATCTTTTGTTTACTCATGCTAACAAGTTAATTCTCTCATCATCACGAGTTGTTACATGGCTTTGTTTAATACTCCATTCTGATTGGCCAATCATGGCATTCTACGGTCTGTTATTTCTCTGTAGCAGACCATTGCAAAGTACAGCAGCAGACTGTTGCCATGTAAAATAGACCGTTGCTAGGACGCATTTCTGGAGTAACACGTCGATCAATCCACTGAAAGAAGTCTGGTAAATTTAACGCCATCTGTGGCAAAAACAACAGCAAAACTTTAGCTTTCCGTTACTCTTTCACATGAAGCACGAAACTTTGGATTCATGGTTGATGGCTGAACTGTCCCCAGTAATGAAAAGAAAAAGATAAGAAGAAAACTGCGCAGAAGAAGCAAGAGAGGTTAAAAGACATAGATAAATGGACAGACATGAAGTAAACACAGCAGAACACGGTATGGACTCTGGAAGTGTTTAAACACTTTTAAAGATTATTGATTTATCTTGTAAATAGCCGTGTAATGAGCGGGATAATAGCCGGTCATTAATGTGAAATGCGCGTCAGGGTCCTGCATCACCCTGTCGGGGTTGTATTTGCAATAAAGACCGGCTCGTTCTACATTATACCTTACATATTCTGGCTTACCGGGTGAACAGTGCTAGGATAAAGCCTTACTTCCTGTGCGCACAGGAAGTCCCTCCCCTTCATATTTCCGTTCTCAAAGTCCCTTCGCGACAGGAAACAACAACAAAAGCCTCCGAGCAATCAACCTACACGCTAGAGGTCTTCACGAGCCAAAAAAGTGCCTGTACCCAAAAAGACCCGGAACCTGAACCGAACCTGTGTATTATTTGAAAGCTGGGACCCGGACCCATGCAGACCCAAGAGATGGCGGACCCGACCGGACCTAATCCGCTCCAATCGGCACAGATTTCACAGTTGATTGCTATTAACAAGTTAACATTCATTTACAAGTTATCAAAACAAAACTTTGTGTCTTAACTATCGTAAAGTTAGTTGCCTAATCCTCTCGTTATTTCAGTTTTCAGTTAAACTTGCTGTCACAGTGACGGATGACAAACGCACGTTTAGAATCGGCTTTGCAGTTGTGTTGCACCTCGCCTAATAAAGATAAGCGTTTACCCTTTTGCACTATAACGATTGCTTGTTGCCAAGGCTGCTAACGTTAGCATGTCTCATTAGCTGTCTGACCCTTGAACTCCTGAGCAGGGACACTCGCTCACGCAGGTCATTTGCTACCACCTTGTGGCCACAGATGCACTTACCACTATAGGCCCTTTTATAGCCATCACAGTGTTCCTCTGGAGGCAAAACACAGCAAAGGGTGGAGGCAAATACTAATCAACTAATAGAGTAGCAGCGATCGTGTTTACAGAATGTTTACTGTCATTCATCAATTTTTTTTTTTAACAATGACAGGAACATCTGAAGGCCCTCTGTCATTTTAACAGACTAAAACACTGAAGGCGATCTGCCGTGACTTTAAGAAATTCTAATCTGTTTCATTTTCATTTTAATTCATGTTTCATTTATTAAAGTTTGACAAAGCAGGGTACAGCAGCATAACAACACATCTTTAGGTTACGTACCAGTACTTTTCTGCCAGAAGAAAAAAGCTATATGGACACAGACTTAGTTAGCTAGTCTTTTTACATGTATGTATGGACACAGGCCCTTAAACACGTAACATGTACGGACATGCACATCCACTATAGGATGTGGTAAGATTATAGGATATAAGGTAATGTTAAATAAAGTATTGTCTGTTGTAGGAAAGGTTAATTAAAGTATTGTCTGTTGTAGGTAAGGTTAAATAAAGTAGTTAAAAACAAGCCAGCAAAACTTGCTCTCCAGCGTTGCCTAATGTGTTCAGGGAATCTTTCTGCCTCCATTATGATCAGCTCTGCCTGATCGCAGCTGGGTCGCAGCACTAGGGTATTACATGTTACACAGACCCCAGACCCGCAGGAATAGAACGATATCCGACATGGACCTCAGTGACTGTATAAACCGTGAGTCCGAACCTGTACAGGTCCCAGGTCGGGTCTCAGGTCCTAGGGTACGGGTCGACCTGTGAAGACCTCTACTTCGTGCTGAAAATGGCAAATTTTAAAGATTTGGATTGTGCCATAAGGCAGGCCTGCTCTGTTCTTTTGGTGAATGATTGTAAAGATCTACAAAGAATATGTTTACATGGCTCGCCTCCACACTTGTAAATGTTCCACCAAAACAAGTTCCCTCCGACACTATTTTGCAGAAGCACCGTTGCTGTATCCGGGGTGTAGCACCGCCCAAGACCATTGTGATTGGTTTAAAGAAGTGCAAACAAGCCCGATTTTTTTTCTCTATCCAAGAGTGAGAACACTGGATCCAGACCTTCCTCCAGCGCTGACACAGTGGCTGCATTAAAAAAAAATAAAAAAAAAAATAAGCACAGCCGTTCTGTAGTATCTAGTATCGTTTAATTTCTCTCTCTCTGTATTTGTCTAAAGTGTCCTAACACGTTCTGCTCTGTTCCAGTTTCCGTCGGTCCTCACCCCTCAGTTCCAGATCCCTGTACACAGTATGGATGGGACCAACACGCCCGGCCCCATTTCCCCAGACCCTCAGAAGACATAGGATTACCCCCCCCCCCACAGTATCATTTGGAGCCAGACAGCCAGACGCCCCCCTCTCCTGCTCCCACATCCAGGACAATTATGTTGGAGCTCAGTCGTTGGCATTCCTCATCACTCTGGTGCTTTAAAGTTCACTGCCACACAATTCACACTACAATCACACGTGTGGACGACGGGTCCGGAGAGATGTTGGCAGTACAGGTTTTTTTCAGAGCGTTTACACCCCGAGGATGCTATCATTTTTTTTGTGATCAATTCTTTTTTCTTTTTTTTAGCCGAGGATACTATCCTGTACTCATACACTGTCCCTTATGCACTTATGCACACATCGTCCCTTACGCACTTATGGATTAATTTTGTCTGGCTTTCTGGGATCCTCAGTCACAACAGGAATTTCCATGGCAACAGTAGGTGCATGTGGATTGCACCCTCAGCAGCGACAATCTGCTTCATACTTGGACACAGACCAGTGGAATTGCAGATATCTGAATCTTTCCTTTTATAGAATTTCCTTCTCATCTTGTGCAACAGTGTTGCTGCCAAAAAAGACACATTATGTTGTCAGTTTCTCTCCTCTGCTGACGACGCTTCTGTTTCCTTTTTGTGCTCCGTCTAGGGCTGTGACTAACGATTATTTGCATTATTTTCTAGATTAATCAATTAGTTGTTCAGTTTATAAAATGTAAAAAAAATGTGAAAATTGTCCATCAATGTTTCCCAAAGCGCAAGATGATGTCCTCAAATGTCTTGTTTTGTCCGCAACTCAAATCTATTCAGTTTACTGTCGTAGAAACCAGAAAATACTCACATTTTAGAAGCTGGAATCAGAGATTTTTTTTTTCATGTGTTGTGTTCAGACCAGACGTGAATAAAATAATCTACTCGCTTAATGCGCGCAAGTTTGGCCGCTGGAATCTTTTGTTTTGACTTGCTTAATTTGCGCGATTACTCGTGTCGCTCACCGCGGAAGTTCAGATTTTTCAATTCGTGCGAATGAATGAATTCGTGTCATTCACGCTGCCCGACCGGAACTCGCATTTAATCGCATCTTTACATTGACTTTATATGTAATTCATTCACGCAAAGTAATTTATTCGCGTCTGGTGTGTACACAACATTAAAATAATAGTTGATTCACAACTAATCGATTAATCTTTGCAGCTCTAGCTCTGTCCTTAACTTTTTCCCTTGTTGAAGGGTAGTGCTTTAACCTGATAATGTGCATGTTTACCTGCAACTCTTTGGTCTTTTACCCTGCTCTTAACCTCGCCTCTCCTGAGTGTTTGCTGCTCTCAAGTGTTGGCTAACTATCAGCCATATCCAACAGGACTTTTACCCTGTCTTTCTTATCGTGACATGTGGCCATAATCTGAGCTGAACCTTTAATCATGCCTCTATGTAACTGTTCTATGTAACGTGTGTCTGTGTGTGTATATACAGTAGAATAGCTCTGAAAGCCAGCGTGGCCTGGCCTGCCTCCAGCCAGTAAGCTTTCAGGGGGCTAATGAAAGAAAGTGAAGCCATATCCGTTTCTGTGCATCGAATCTGCAAGCAACAGCACATCATGTATTTCTTAGCGCTCCGATGGTGCCTTTTCTTAAATCAACTCTACATTGTTAAAGGCAGCCGTCATGTTAGACATTTCAAATGTTAATTTACAGTTTTAGTTAGCCATAGAAATTACATTGGATAGAAGGGACATCAAGCTGTTTTCCGTGGTCATTTGACTAGTACAAAACAAAATGGCGATTGTTGTTAGTTGTCATGGTGACAACGCATGTCAGTGGAGGCATAACGCGTGTCGCAGAGTACACACGGAAGAAGAGTGGACGGCAGTCTTGGAGACAGATGGCTCTGTGTCCTCTCTGTGAATTAACATTTTTTAACTTTAATTAACGGCGGGGATGGAGAGGGACCCAGTGCTGCCGCTGGTCACCAGCCCATTGCGGATGGCTGGCTAGTTAGCTAACGTTAGCTAGCTTGCTAAGGGCCGACAGCCCAATAGTCCGAAAAATATCTTGTTGGACCAAAAGCAAAAGCCCACTGCTCCGAAAATGCACACTCTCACTGGAGTTTTTTGCATTAGTGTATTTTGGAGCCTACAAGTGATCATTTTGATCTAAACCATGATCTTTCTCTAACCATAACCAAGTGGTTTTGTGCCTAAATATAACCAGACCTTAACTACAGTGTTACCACACCATAAAACATCATTGTTTTTTAAGAACGTCAAAATACACTCAGATATGAAGGAAAAAGACGACAGGTAATTGGAATGCCTAACCATAAATAATGGCATCCTTATAGGTTATCAGACACTGATAATGTTTGTTATCTGACAAAAAAAATACATTTTCTATATTTGTAAACTTACATTCCAGTGGTGGCTGCGTACGTTCGAGCTGTTTCCGACTCGCCGTGTAATCCAAATAGTTCCAATAACTCAAAGTTGTTCCAAATTCAAAACGCAAAGTGGTTATTGAAATAAAGTAGATGTAATCACTTTTGAAAATTCAAGAGACGTTTTTCTTAAACGAAAAATCAAGTTTCAAAACAAACATTTCCACTGCGCAGTGTGGTCAAAAACTGTTTGTTCTGCCACTGCTGGGTCTCTGGGCCCTTTCTCCCAAAAATGAGACTAACAAAGCTGTCACTCATCTGCTGATAGCACCGTGCTTTATACACTGTGACAAGAGTGTGTGGATGAAGCATTAAGTTGTTAAATAATACTCATTAACTCTGGTTCTCTATGCTTCGTAACGTTCGTTTCTGTAAAACCTCTTCACCTCAGTGAGTCTGCGACATGCCACAAGTCGCTCTATACCGAAATATATACAGAAGTGAGTCTGTTGCATAGCAACAGTACTCTGATCATTCTGCTACGTTGATTTGAATGGCAATGTCCTTTCTATCCAATTTAATTTCTATGCAGTTAGCCTTTTACACTACCATTTTTTTTATGTGTTTTTGGTCAGACACCTGAAATAAGGTCTGTGGTTAGCACAAGCTTCAGAGATTTTAACGTTTTGTTCTGCGACATAAAATACATCGGTAAATACTCCGCTGGTGAATTTCGAAGCCTTTTTGGATGTTAACTATAGTTGAGATAATCATGGCGGAAGTTAAATTTGATCAGAATAGTCACTCTTATGAGTCTTAACCACACTGGACTCCCTTCTATAGTGAAATAAATAGTGAAAATAAACTATTCCCCATTTTTGTGGGGACCTCCTGGAAGTCCCTCAAGGACCACTGGGGGTCCACGGACCCCTGGTTGAGAGCCGCTGATTTATAGCCCAACATTAACTTAATGTTAGTTAGAAGTTACACTTCTAGTGATTGCATTTACGGCTGTAAAATCATAAAGGTGATGTTCGCATGTGAAGATTATCTTGCTAGACAAAACGTGTAAGGATCATAAATTTGTGTTCGCCACAGAGCTTATTTTCTGTAATAATCCAAAATCCGATGCAAAAATCGCATAGGCTTTTTGACGAGGGGAACCAGGGCGATGCTAACTTTTGGGTTGGCATCCCTGCGGCTTTCTTTCTTGGCTTGGAGCAGTGATTTCCTGGCGTCTCCGCTGGTTGCCTGGCAACTGCTCCTGGCCAAGAAATAGTTCCAGCAATACATCAATAGTTCCACCCGTTGTTTTTACACTTTACGAGATATAACATGTTAAGCAGTGAGCTTTTGAGGTGTTTTAATGTGGATTTTGTTACCTTTGGACAGAGCCATGCTAGCTGTTTTTTTCTCGTTTTACGTTCAGCTAGGGCTGGGCAATATGGAGAAAATCAAATATAACAATATTTTGACCAAATACCTCAAATACTAGAACAGTTAGAAGAAGCTTAGAAAATGGCATCACTTTACTGTACTGCAGCCTTTAAAACCAGGAAAAGACAACACTTGCCATATTATGATATCCAAAATCCAAGATGATATCTAGTCTCATATCACGATATCGATATAATATCGATATATTGCCCAGCCCTAGCTTCAGCTACATATTTACCATACAGAGAGTGGTATCCACCTTCTCATCTAACTTTTGGCAAGTGTGTATTTCCCATTGAAGAACAATTTGAACTAAAGCCAGTCAAAATCGTTCCTCATAAAGCAGAATCACACCACACCTTGGAACCTTGATGGTCCTAAATGAATGGACTCTGATTACTGTTGCTTGCAGCGTCTGTGCAGTTATTTGATCTCAGACCGAACCTCCAAATCTTCTCGGCTAGACTCTTAACAGTCTAGCCTTAACCTTGCCAAGCCTTATGCTGTGTTCACATTACTGGCGACACGGCAACAGGCTACAAGTCATTTTCAGTGGAAGCCAGTGATATGGTGTTACAAACTGACAGCCGACACTTTTTTCAGCGCTCCAATGACGCGGTGAAGCATCAACCCATCTTATGTTTTTATCTCACCGTTTCCAGTCCTCTTCTCTGCTAATGTGTCATTTAGCTAAGTTAGCTGATGCTATGCTAGCGTCTCTGTATTGGAGCACACAGGGATGCAATGTGGCTGAAATTAAACGAGCGCTTGAGCAAAACCAACAGCGACCTGACGACGACAATGTAGCTGGCCATGCTTGGCTGTTTGTAGCTTTTGTCGGCGGTAATGTGAACGCAGCTTTAGCCATCTGAAATACATCAACCTTGACAAGCACCTTCCTTGCCCTAAAACTAGTGATGGACAAATGAAGCTTCATGAACTTCATGAAATTTCCTTTATTTTCTGAGCCCACTTAATGGCCTGCTCCGTTAAACAAAGGGTTTAAAGCACACTGAATTGCCATTCCTCGAGCCTTTTTCTTTAAACGCCCATCTACTGGGGTCAACAAATACAACTAATAGTTCATGAAGCTTCATTTGGATATCACTACCTAAAACCCCTCCTCTATACGGAAGTGCATTACATTCAGAAAATAAAATAAATTTGACACGTTATGAGTTTCTATCTCGTAATTACAAGACGACAAACGATTACGAAAAAATGCCTCATAATTACGAGAGAAAACATCTCGTAATTACGAGATATTTTCTCAGAATAATGAGATAGTAACTCATAATTACAACATAAGGTGTTTAATTTTCTGATCTCGTAATTACGAGGTCTTCCTGATCTTGTAATTAGGAGATCTTTTCTCATAGTTACGAGATATTTTCTTGTAATAACGAGGTAGTAACTCATAATTACGACATAATGTGTCTAATTATTTTTTCTTTTGTGAATGCATTGCGCTTCCATACCTATAGATGATCAGCCATGAAAAGTTTGCACCTGTTATATAAATGACTTTGAAGCCATATGTCTGAGACAGACTCAAGAGGTAGATCCCACATTTCTGTGCTATTAAATGTGGAAATTGTATATCACACTTGTTTACATGATACTTGGAGAGAACACGCTGAAGTGTTTCTTTACCTAAGTGTCCCTTTCGAACCCAGGGATGGACGACCAGCGAATCTTGTAGGTCTCATGCTCATTTTTACTCAACTAACAGACATTTGCCCCCTCAGCCTGCAGTCCGTCACATTGATATATACGGTGCCTTACCACAGCCAAGCCCAAGTTTAGCTCCCACATGTGGATGAAGTTCTATCACTTAAAAATCAGTATAGAACTAACAGTACACGACAGCGTTCCTGTTTGTTTTGATGCCATATCTTTGCGTAGACCAAACCAGAGCCCCAGAAGTTTGGAGTAAAACTTCAATGGGATGTTTTGTGTGTGAATACACTGCAGCTCATCAGCTTAAGTCTTGCAGGTAGGGCTGTCCCGAATACTATTTTTTGGGCTCCGGATATTCTGAAGTAATCAGCAGGGAATAATGGAATAATGGGGTAAGTTTAAGGAAAAAGATAATGGTTTGGGTTAAAATAGACTTTTTCTGGCACTTCTCCCATGTGCTTTCTCCGTCCTTGGTTGGGATGGATGGGAAAGCGCAGCAGAGATTCAGTGCCATGCGGCTGGCGGGCTACCTACGGCTCATAGCTCAATCTTGAATTTCAGCCTGCATGCATGTTTTTTCAGCCTAACATTGTCGAAACAGAGCCGCTATTATCGGTAGCAAGAGCAACAACTTAGCCGACTGCACTGTTCTCTCTGCTCCACACTGTGTGTGTGTGTGTAGCCCCGCCCTCTGTGAAAACAAAGATGCTTTATAACGGCAACATCTCTAACGGTCTCACTCTGAGCTGAAATTGAAACGCTGCGCTATAAGACGTGTCTTTCGGTTTAATTAAAAGGCATTCATTTTTAAGGATTCTGTTATTCTGCAGTATTTTAAAATGAATATCCGAATCCCAAAATTGAAAACCGAATACCTACTCAACAAACGAATATCCGAATAGTGGAATAGTCCTAATTGCAGGACCTTCAATGTGCTGCAGTGTACTCCGGGACGCACAAATGTACATACAGACAGCTACATGGGTTAATATGCAGAGCATGTAAATCTTATCAGGCCATGTTTTAGAGTTGGCGGTCATGTCTCTTTGCAGCCTGCTTATAAATGTTTGTGATAACAAATTTATTCACAAAGTATATAAATATATATATATATATATAAAACCTGTTCATTATTTTTTTGTGTAATCTTTAATTTTCCTGTAACACCAATAGAATTGTAAGATTAATTTCTATTTTTGTAACGGCCAGATAGTTCGATGTCTGCTAATTTGGGTTCTCTGATTTGATGTTCTCTTTGTGCATGTGTTTCTTTATGTTGTTTTCCCTGTGTGTATTTGAGGTGGCATTGGCTATTTTTGGGAATCAAAGCCTTATGGGGAGAAATCTATGTTTTATATGTAAAGTGTTTTGATAGTGTTGATATTGTACATGCAAATGTTGTGATGGAACGTTTGCACTTAAAACTTCGGGGTTCCTGTAGTATTGGATTCTGTCGCTTTTCTATGACTCAGATTTCCTCTTTGATGAAATGTTGTCGACGTTTGCTTACTGAGTAATGTATATTTTCCCAAAGGGAGGATAAAATTATGCACTTCGTATTTTATACAGTAAATCTAATCTTTTACAATATATATCAAATTATATACAAGGATTTGTGATTAGGCACTACCACACAATATTTATTTATTTGAATTTATAGTAAAGCCCAATAGAATTGGTAGCTTATGTTGCATTTTTGCAGTAACTGATGAAAAACTATAAAATAGCTGAATAATAATAATAACCCCAAAGCCCATTTGAAACTTTCCTCCATGAAGTCTTGTAGGACTTGTCGTTTGCATATTTCTTCATTTGTCTCTTCTGATGATGTTTTCCCTACAATTTACCTTGAAATGTAAAAATCTCCTTTTAAAAAGAAATGTCACACCGTTCTTGCTTTGTTCTGTCCAGTTTTCTATTTGTTTGATGCTTTTTCAAATGTTTACAAGCTACTTGTCTTAAGTGGCATATTGATGTTTGAGAGGTGTAGAGGAAGTGTTTATAATGGAAGAGATAGATGAGACCAATAATAAAAGATCTCTAACTAATCACGTCTCTGTATTCTGTCACTATGCTATTAAAGGTCCAATATTATGCTAATTTTCAGGTTCATACTTGTATTTTGGTTTCTACTAGAATACCAATTTTGGGAAAATTGCATTTAGTTTTACAACAAATGCTCAAGCTTAATACGGTTGTGCCGATGGGCCAATTTAAGGCCATGATTGCAAACTGCTCTTGAATGTAGCGGTTTCTAACTGTGTTCTGTTGTTGGACAGCTTATCCCTGAATATAATTGTTTCACTAGTTTTCTTGTTCTTGCCTTCATCCACTTGTTTGCTTTTATCTTTGTTTTGACTGTAAACTCTGCATCATTGAAAATGAGGGCCTGCCCTCGATCTTCCGAGATATAAAGGTTGAAACTACAAAATGTGCCCACATGTAGTCGGACATCCTGGTTAGAGCTTTTTTAATCAATTTTTTTTTTTTTAAAACAAACTACAAAAGACAAAGGACTTTTTGGGGTTTTTTTTAACAATAAAAATGATTAACAAAAGCAAGTGCAAGCCACTTCATTTTGTGTCAGTGTCCATCTGCATGGGTTGCCATGGTAACGGGATTGGTCTGGCTACGCGAGACTACTGATGACATGACTTTCCAAAGCTAACGCAGAGCTAGTTTAGCTGCTAACTAGCCAGCCGCTAAATGAGTATCACTGAACAACTTAATGTTTCATCCACACACTCTTGTCACAGCGTCGAAAACACGCTGCTATCACCAGATTAGTGACAACTTTGTTCGGCTCATTTTCTATAACCAGTGAAGCATGAAAGCATGACGAAATTAGCAAGCTAGCTAACTAGCCAGCTGCCCGCTAGCTCTACCTGGA
>JAOVVB010251074.1:0-35615 GCA_028570985.1 Heterobranchus longifilis | reverse complement strand
TTGATTCCAATGGAAGAAGTGAACGTGAACACAGATTATGATCGATCCTTTCGCCCCATAGTCACCAAAGTAAATATCAGAGCCAGTTTTCACAAACCACATATCTCCTGAACATCCTGACACTAAAATGACATTTTTCAGACAGACAGATCAGGAGAAAATTTACTTTGTTCAAGACCTTTTTCTGTCTCAGCAATGAACTCTCGCGAGATCTGGCAACACAGCTAAGCTAATGTCTGTGATCGCCACAGATTACTATTTTTTTTAATGCTAAAAATAGCTGTTAGCTGTGTAGATATCTAATGTTAGAAAAAATACAATATAAATAAACTGTGCAAATATAACTTTTCATCCATCCACATGACATTTACTCCACTTTCAAATTAGACTGTGCCCACTTAGGAGACAGGAAGTGTGTATCGTTTCTTATCATAAGTGGTGCCTGTACTGCCGTATCTTTAGAACTATTGAATATCTTTGGTTTGACCAAATAATTGTAACTCAAGGTCCACTTGCATGTTTTTTTTGCAGAGCTTTCAACTGCATGTCATAGCCTTCATGCGTGAGTTTTCTCATTTGTCACTCACTGAAGAAGGTTGTGAGAGCCGATTGAAAGCTTGTAAGGGGACCTTGAGTTAAGATTATTTTGTCAAACTGTTACCAAGGTCAAGAAAGAACTTTAGCTCAAATTAGGCAAAGTATGTTAAACCTAACAGTCTGAACAGGCCCACAAAATCATAGAAAAGCAATGTGCTCAACCCCACAACTTTAAATTTGAGTCAAGACTTAGTATCTTTGACAAAACAATTGCCCAATACAAAAAATATTTGCCATACCAAATGTCACATTTATGGGGAAATTGCATAATGCACAAGACATATATGTTTTTAATATAATGTAATGATGTAGACATAATGTCAAATGTGGTCAAAATGAAACAGGACTTGCCTTCAGGAGAGAATATGGTTGTTCGGGAATCATATCTACGAGACTAAACAAAGAAAAAAACAGGTATTCACTGACTGAAACAAGCAGTAGCACAATATCAACATGCTTGAGATATATTTGTGACGAGTACAACAGTTACTCACCATCTTTTCCAGTCACTGAAACTATCCTGCAAAATAAAACAGAAGATGATGGAGCAGATGAACCAAAAGCAAACCAAACAGTGAGAAAAAAAAACGTTTCAGTTTTTTTATTTAAGATACAAAAGCAAATATATCCTTCCTTACAATTTGGCAAATACAAACTGCTCATAAAGTCAGATCATTTATTTGCGCACACGTTAACTCACAACAGTACGCGTAGTTTACAATCCACTTTTCTCTTTACCTCAGTACCTGACAGCTAAGCTAGCTACATGTAGCTAACTGCTGCTGAATGAATCTGCAATATCTGAGCATGCTAGGTTGTTAGCATGCTAGCCAGTAATAAATAAAGGCCTCCGGCTGGACACAGTTATACTGTACTTGTACTCTTAGCTTGTGGTTGAATAGAACAATGCTGTAGTAAATAATAAAACACTGATATTTTACCTTCGGTGAAAAGGTCCAAGTTAGTGTAGTTTTCCACAGACTGCTTTCAGTTTGATGTTTCCTCACTCACACCGGGATCCTGTGGAGGTGCAGTAGCCGCTCAGCAGCGCCACCTTCCGGCGGGAGGACCGATCATACAGTCTATATGGTTATTGTGTCAATCGGTTCAGATGGAGGTGGAAAATAAAGTAAGCCCTACTGTTTTACAAATGCACGTTGTCAACATCATGCAGTCAAGTTTTTAACCTTGTTAACATGACTACTTGGTGTTTTGTATTTGCTACCACAAGACTAGTCCATAGGTAAAGTCAACTGAAGGAGTCCAAATGCAGTAGTCTAATAATATAATTCAGGTGGTCAATATATTAACGTGCATTCACTGGAGAAACCATAGACTGTAAAAAAAATATATATTTTTTTATACAGTCTATGGTAGACTGATGAAAATAAAAAAAGAAATGGCCTTTCGTTCTTCTTCCTGTCCCTTTTCATTATACAACGTGAACAACGCCAGATGAATTATACTTCGTGCACAGACCTGCTAAACTATTCTTATAATATAAGTACAGTTATTAGTTAAAGTACAAGTACCTCAAAATTGGACTTGAGTACTTGGTGATATGAAGGCGTTTCCCTCCAGGTCGTGGATAGAAGGTAACCCTAAATTTGTCTCGCGAGACGGGTATGGTTAGGCATTAATCTCAGATAGTTTAGGTTAGATTGGTATGGTTAGGCATTAACCTCGAATTATATGGTTAGGGTTAGGTGGTCGGGAAATGAGTCTCGCGAGTTTTTGCCAGTTTTCGCCGGTTTTTGCAAATCTAGGGTCACCTTTAGACACGACCGGCACGGAACGCATCAGATCATGACGTGTAAAATAAAAGAAGCTCTGCTCTGTCATTGGTTGTTTCAGCAGCGTGTCGTTTGAATGGAAACGGAAAGTTAGCTCACTTGCTAGAAGGTAGCTATTAACTACGTCGTCATTATAACATCTTTAAGCAACTGAATGACGATACTCAGAACTGCATATATATTTTAATCGGCCGATGACATGACATGTAGCTATCAAGTCTGACCGACATTGACACAACCTTGTAATACTCTGTCTAAAGAGGTAAGTGTTTGCTAATCATACAATGCTAACCCAGGGCTAGCTCAGTGTTAGCTAACACACCACTAGCATACCCAGCAGGTGATGACAGGCATGTTTTATTAAACACCCGGTGTGTTTGACTTACTTTGTTGGGTTTCATAAGTGTTATTAGCTAACACACGGCTGCTCCTCCTGTAGCTCTCAGTTGTCTTCACACCAGCTCGGGACACTGTGTCCTCTGGTCGTCACTGTGGGTCAAATACAAACAAACTGGTGTTTAGCTACTGGGTGACCAGAACAGCGATATTCATAAGCACACACCACAAACTAAATGGGACACACTGACATGCCTCAATGTTTTTGCCGAAGCTGATTGGATCACTAGATTTAAAGAGCAACTTGTTAGTTAGCTCTAGCTTGTTGTCTTGCAGCATGACCTTTGAACTCACTCAAATAACTAGTAATACAGGATAGGCTGGTTTTCACTGCAAAGTCTTATCAGAGAGGGAAAGAAGTTCCAAGTGCTGTCATTATTTGGGTACATCACCGTAGAGAGGGTTGTATTCACACATTATTATTTGGGGGTTAGCAATTGCAGAATAGCCTACAGTTATGTTGTTATTAATAACCAATGGATCAAGGTGAGGTCCTTATTTATCACATGCACAACAATGGCAATGAAAATCTCAGGTCTCAGGCTCCCTTCAACAATGCTAATAAAATATGTATAAAAAAGAAAATGTAAGATCACACAAGTAACAAAATGAGAATCTCAACACACAAAGTAGTGCAAGTTTCTTCATTGATTTTTCAGAAAATGTTTCTGGATTGACATGAAATGTATCAATGTTGCAACTGCATACCATCTGTAAGAGACAGTTATATCCATATGGCCCACTCCTAATAGAGCATTCAGAAATAATACTGAAATGGTGAAGTAGACTGCCACATTGTTGCTTTTACAGAGACCATATAGAAGTGGATTAGTGTTTCAAAACAGCTACTTTTATACTTTTTATTAGGTGTGTTTTAACACACAAGTAATTACATTTTTCTTGAGTAGTATTTAGGTCAAGTTAACAACACTTGACAAGGATATTCTTGTGCTCTTTTTGGTGTAGATTATCATTAGTAGATGACGTTTTTCTCAGTTTTCACTGAGATGTCAAACTACTATTTGTACGTATGTAGGCCTACTAAATAAAAACAAACTTTAAGTTAACCTCATTAATACAGCTGAGACAATTCCAAGATCTAATTGCTAATCTTATTGATTGTAACTTTCATTGCTTTTAATATTTTGTTTCTCTTTTCTCTCACTATCGGGATAATCGTGAATATCCTCATGAATTGACTGCAGTTTATTAGTATCCTATCTGTGATGCAATAAAAAGATTTGGTTAATCAAAAAGTCATGTTTTGAGAAAAAAGTTACAATTTTATGATAAGAGTCGTAATATTTTGACAAAAAAGTCGTAATGTTTACAGAAAAACTCCAAATTTTATGAGAAAATAGTCGTAATGTTTCGAGAGAAAAAGTCGCAATGTTTCGAGAAAAAAGTTGTAATGTTTTGTTGATTATCAGCATAATATCGTGAATCGCAATTATTTTGACCAGGATAATCATGATATGAAATTTTCATATCGTCCCGTGCCTAATGAAGGTTCTCCCTCAATGTTTCCCGAGATTGTAAATAAATAAAATGATGAAATCAAAACTACAAACTACAATTTCTAAGGTCAACAATGAACTTCCACTCTTATTAAAACTAGTTTACTGACTGTACTGTTGTTGTTGTTGTTGTTGTTGTTGTTGTTTATGGTGTCAGGCAGGAATCAGTCTGATGAGGGGGCACCTACAGCTGGCAGGATGCAGCAGAAAAGGAACATCCAGATCATCGAGTGGGAGGACCTCGACAAAAGGAAGTTCTACTCTTTCGGGGTGTTCATGACGATGACCATCCGGGCCACCGTCTACCCGGCCACACTCATCCGCACGCGGCTGCAGGTGCAGAAGGGCAAATCTCTCTACAGCGGCACCTTTGACGCCTTCTTCAAGATTCTGCGGACGGAGGGCGTCCGTGGTCTTTATCGCGGCTTCATGGTCAACACCTTCACGCTCATCTCGGGCCAGGCTTACATAACCACCTACGAGCTGGTGAGGAAGTACGTCTCCCAGTATTCCGAGGACAACACGGTCAAGTCGCTGGTGGCGGGCGGCTCGGCCTCCCTGGTTGCTCAGAGCATCACCGTTCCTATAGATGTCGTCTCTCAGCAGCTGATGATGCAGGGCCAAGGGGAGCACCTCACACGCTTTCGACTCAACACAGAGACGGGAAAGTCCAAAAAAGTGTTCGGCCAAACCAGGAACATTATGGCTCAGATTTTTGCTGCTGATGGTTTCCGGGGCTTTTACAGGGGATACGTGGCTTCTCTACTCACTTATATCCCAAACAGTGCTGTCTGGTGGCCTTTCTATCATTTTTATGCTGGTAAGTGGCTGAAACAAGTACACAATAAAGCTCTGCTGTAGGCATGAGACAATGAGAAAATTTCTTGTCACGATTATTCTGGCCAATATAATTGCGATTCACGATATTATCCCGATAATCAACAAAATATGGTTAAAACTCTTAAAACAGCACAGAAACGCACTGGAATCATGTTACCTTACATTTTACTTTGTTGGGACTTTTGTCTCGAAACATTCCGACTTTTTTCAGTAAACATTAAAACATATTTTTCTCAAAACATCCTGACTTTTTTTTTTTTTAAGAGAAAAATATATGTATTGCATCACAGATAGGACATCGTAGTAAACTGCAGTCAATTTGTGAGGATATTCACAATATTTAGTATTATCCCGATAATGGAAATTCACCACGATCGACCTATTGTGTTTTTTTTCTTTAAAGACCTTAAGCTTGTGCCACGTCTTACGTTCATCTGTCTATGTTCCCAGTGCATTTATACATCTGCGGTGGGAATTAATCCACCAGTCCTTACCATGTAGTTAATCAAGTATCTGTATGTGTAATGTTCTACAGAGCAACTCTCTAATCTGGCTCCCAGTGACTGCCCTCATCTGATTCTCCAAGCCATGGCCGGACCACTAGCTGCTGCTACTGCCTCGACTGTCACCAACCCAATGGACGTGGTCAGAGCCAGAGTGCAGGTAACCGCAAAACACAGCAAGACTAAAACATGTTTTTTAGGCCTACATGTGCAAAATGTATGTGTGACTCAAGACAGCTATAATCTACGTTACTGCCTGACTGAAAATAACCAATATTGTGCATGTTGTAATAACTCAATTTTTACCCAATGTAGACATTTTACATAACATGGAAAAACAAAAATCATAATTAATTGAAATTAGGACTTTACCCGACTCAGAATTTTGTCAGTCGAAACAGATTTTTTTTTCATATAGACTATCGAACCGCCAGATTTTTGAACAGGGTTTGGCGGGACTAGGCTTGCCACGGTAGTTGGTGTTACCGGTGTTACACGGTGTGTTGGGGCATCGATTACATTACTTGCCCACTGCCCCCACTGCCTGCTTTTTTAAAAATAGAAATAAAACCCATTAATTCATTTTTGCGTATCAGCGCCCACCTTGTGTCTGCTCCGTACAGCAGCAGCACAGAGGAGTCAGATTTAACTTTAACTTTCACGATGATGGCAGAGGAGTTAGTGTCAAAGTGAAAAGCAAAAGTGAAGAATCAGATCATTTGTATAATAACACAACCCGTACTGTACGTGTGTCTTGTTTAGGTTGAAGGGAGGTCTTCAGTCATCGAGACGTTCAGGCAGCTGATCAAAGAGGAGGGCTGCTGGGGTTTGACCAAAGGACTGTCGGCACGCATCATCTCATCCACACCCACCGCCATCGTCATGGTGGTCGGCTACGAGACGCTTAAAAAACTGAGTTTGCGGCCGGAGATGGTGGACTCGAGACACTGGTAGAAGATTCCTGCTGGACAGACAATATATGGACCATGTGCCATTTTAGACTTCCTGTGAAAACACTGGATGAAAGACAGGTTTGTTTTAAATAACAGTCTGGGGAACAAAATTATATCAGGCCACTTGAAACGCACATTACCTTCTAGGTATAAGACATTTAAAGACCGCCCTCCGGTGAAAATCAAACCATGTTATCATGTCTATATGGTGTTTTTTTTAATTTGCTACAAGACATATCACGAGTGAAATGAGCTGAGGCTGAGCATTTCTGCCTTGAAACTGCAGTGTACCAATAACGGTCTCAAAAATCCAGATTCAGACAGCCAGGTTTTATGACATCATGTCGAACAAACCAATCAAACTAGCGTAACTATGGCAGCAGTGGTGGGCGGGGCTTGAGGCCAGATCCAGGATTTCTTAATGAGGGAGAAGAGTAGATGTGATTCCAGCCCCTTTTCAGTTTTTTGTTTTTTTTTCTTTTTGGGGAAAACCATGTTAAACCAAGTTTAATCATAGCAGTGTCTTTTTACATACTTTAAAATGTGTTTGGGGGAGATCTTTAATGACTTGTCATACCTTAGAGTGCTGACACTGGTAAAATCGCAGTTCATGTTTCACTGCTTGTGCTGATACACCTTTGTGATGCCAGTTGGAAGATATCCGCAACCCCAACATATGCTACTTGCAGTTACCACTAGTAGGTTGACATGAACGGTTATTGTAGCTGGCAGTTCATATTTACAGAGCATCAGCTAACACAGCATCAACAGGCTACTTGCCAATAACACATGCTGGTGTATAATACACGCAGGTGTCAAGCCATGGATAAATGGACATTGGAGGTACCGGTCCCATTGGAGTGTGTGTTATTCTTTTGAGAAAAATATGTTTAATATGTTTCTTGGTTAAAGACAGTTTAAATATAACTGTAACTTCTTTAAGCAGTAATTGCTGTGGAGACACAGTAGGAAGACAATGTTGTCTGTGTGAATAGGAGGCCCCCTATGGCATGTTTCCCAACAAAATGCTGCAGATCCCATGTGAATGTATTTTCTAGTGGTGCACAACATTTTGCAACAGCTTTTTAATATGTTTGCCCCTGTTTGGAGGGTGTGTTTGAGGTGAAAACCAATGCATTCATGTTTTTGATATTTGTGCAGATCTGTGCATGACCCTGGAGAGGAAGAGCACAGCTGGTGTCAATCAGCTAATCAACTGCGCTGGCACCAAGCACAGCAGAGTCAGAGAGGAAGGTAAAGGTGGAGTAGGAGCCTGTGTGTGGTGAGAGACGGGGGTCAAATGAGTGTGGTGAACTTAAGGTGGTTGGGTGCATAATGATGAAAGAAGTAAGTTAAAACATGGACTGTATCGGATGATGGGTTTTTATGATGTAGAAAAACATCAGCAGCCAGAGCTATCCATCCTTTGTGTGTTTCCTCACTGCTCATTCTCATCCTCAGTCTGATGTCCAGACTGAACCTGTTGTTCTGTCATCTTCACTCCTCTCTTCGAGTCATTATACTTTAATGAGGAAACCGTCTGTGTGTTTTCAACACATATAACTGTTCTGAACACAATATGGATGAGCGTCTTCTGATCTGCCTCCTTTAAGGCTCATTTATACTCAACGTTACAGACGGAGCCTTCTGTCCGTACTCTGCGTTCATTTCGTCCGTATTTCTGCAAGTTCCCTGAAAGCTTACAGACACAGACTTAATGGAGCAGTACTACTGAAAATTGTGGGGGCAGTGTAGCACGAGAGTGTAGACACGACCATAGCACACAAAGGTTTTTTTAATGGCAGAACAGAATGGTGATGTATTTTAATGGGCTCAATTCCCTCTCTGTGTTGTTGTCGTCAGAAACTTGTTGACTCTCTTTTGGTCAACATAGGTGGGCAGTGACGGTGACATCGTTTCAAATGAACGTATCGATTTTCATATGTAAAGGGAGCATAAATGATCCATTATGGTAAAGGTATGGTTAATTTTAGACAAACAAAAAAACTACTTCAGCCAATGCAATTACCCAAGAATATCCCAAACATCCGCCCCAATCTCCTCCCTAAAGCTGCGTTCACACATGCAGATACAAGGCAGTGTGTCTCTGGCCTCACATGTAGCTGTATCTATGTTGCACTGAGCATGTGTTTACATACTCTGCTCCCACTGGACATTTGTTTTCTGACAGTCGGCGTACTACACACGAGGAGGTTGTTCATTTCCTGTTTCAGTTTGTATCCTGAATACAGAATTGCTTTGTTTTCTTGTCTTGATTTACCTTGCAGTATGCATTGCTGAAACAGTTTTAATACAATGACACCCGAGATTGCAAGACTGATGTGCCATTGTGGTCCTGTATCTGTGCTGGAAGCGGTCTCAGAGTGGCGTAGTAAACAACTCCAAGCTTCCGTTATATGGAAAATAAAACAAGCGCGATTGGCTCTCACCTGATTGTCGCTCACATTGTGTCAGAGGACATTTACATACATTTTATCTCAACTTTTCCCTGTGGTGCAGCTGGTCCATATATGTGAACTTTGCAGTGGTATAACCAGGGTGGGGAAATTAACTTTTAAAAATGTGAACGTCTACCAGCCACTGTCAGATAAATGTTCAGATTTACCAGACACTCAATAGTAAATCATTATTTTGTATCTGAAATCTAACAGCCACTTTCATATTTTTACAGCATTTGGCTGGTGGCGGGTGCTATTTTTGGACCCTGGGTATAACAATGTGACACTGCTTCCGCAACCAACCACACAATCATTGCTGTTGGTTTACTTTTGTTTGTTTGGTATATTAGTGATATATTAGTAATTTCCCCTTCCATTCCCCACACAGAGATACAGTAACATGTACAGTAACTTCAGCCTCCCTCTCTCTGTTCTGCTCTGATGTATTCTCTGCCAAAACATTGCATCATGAACTGGTGTAGGCCTCCTTGACAAGAACTTGACACTTTGGGGATCAATAGGGGATTGAATCTTCACTGCACCAAAAGTCAAGATACCTTTTAAATCGTTGACTGGCAACTGCTAACTGGAGACCGATCCTGTTATTCTGCTTTTTGTTTCCTGTTGTTTTTTCTTCTACCATTACATACAAATTCTTCAGTGACGAATAAATAGACATTCAGCATATACTGTACATCTGATCTACAAGTCCCTGTAATAGGTAAAGTCTGTATTTATATGGTGTTTGTCAAGTCAAAGCTTGGTATTGACTAGAGCCCTATTCACACAAGACCAGTATTACCAGGGGACCACAGAACAGAGCTGCACGCTGTTTTTTAGGCATTCATAAGTTTGCTCCTACCATGGCTGTTCAGGGTGATATGAGTTGGATTCTTGGATCAATAAGGCGAAAATGTGAAATGGTAAGACTGTGGAATTGTTTGCTTCATATGTCAGAATACAGGGTCAACAAGAAGGTTTTTCTTGACAGTTTTCTAACCTTACTATAATTTATGGATCTATGCAGCTCAACAACATGTCTGTAACCATATATATCTGTAACCCCTTTCCTGCTCTGTGTGTATGTACCATCTGATCTACCTAAATGCTTACATTTCTTTTGTCCCAATCATGTTTCACCTCTTTTTTTGTCTTCATTAAAACACAAAATATTTTCATTCCACTTGGTTTATGTTAAAGATCTCCTCCCGACACATTTTAAAGTATGTAAGAATACTCTGCTATGATTTAATATTTTGTTTAACATGGTTTTCACACAAAACAATAAAAAAACAAAAACAACAAAAAAACCTCTGAAAAGGTGCTGGAAGCACATCTATCTATTCATCTATTCTTCTCCCTCATTAAGAAATACTGGATCTGGCCTCAAGCCCCGCCCACCACCCATCGTTATGCTATGGAATGTCCCAAGTGTCACAAGTGATTTGATTGGTTCCTTGGTACATATGATGTCATAAAACCTGGCTGTCCAAATCCAGATTTTTTAGACTGCTGTTGGCACACTGCAGTTTCAAGGCAGAAATTCTCAGCCATGATGTTGACTGCTCACTTCACTCATGATATGTCTTGTAGCAAATAAAAAAAACACCAAATAGACATGTTAACATGGTTAAAAAATTGATTTTCACGAGAGGGGCTCTTTAACAAGAGGTTGCACTTATTCAGCAGAGAATTTGGCTGTGAGAAATGGTAATCTCTTGAATTTAAACTTGACCCTCATTTATTTCCTGATGTGTCGATGCTCTACTCTTCAGGCTATCGGTTGCCATTTTAGCAGAGATGCCTTACAGACAAGAATGTATTGATTGTCTTAGCTCCAGCGTTCTCAGACCCCATCGCTATCGTCTTTTTTTACTGACAATGATTTAGATTTGGGGGCACTGGCCAAGTTTTCAGGGCTTTCCAGCGTAGCTCGCTTGAGTTGTTTCCACTCCCTACAGATGTCCGGGCCAAGACTTCCTCTTCCTTTGAGAATCACCAACTCCTGTAATTTTTTCAAAGGACATTGTGTATTTCGACTTTGAAAGCAATTTGTTTATTTTATTATGCGAGTCGAATGTTTCTCCACGCAATACACATCGATACTTTTTGTATGTTTTTTAGGTCCAGATGACATTTCGAGTGTTCCGCCTCTTTCGCTCCACAGACTGTTTACCTGCATACAACCGCAGCAAATCCCACCCCCGCTCAAATGTGATTCGTCAATACTACTCGGACTACAAATGGAAACCAGAAAGCTTCCGATTGCAAAATCTTGTCCCTTGCCTACACCCGTCACTGGCCAAATATGGGTGAATTTAGCCAGCGGTGGGTGAATTTGATCAACCTACCAACCACAGTGGCGGGTAAACAAAGGGGGCATTTAACAAACGACTGAATCATTCTGTGGAAAAAAAGATAATTAAATCTTCAGGCGCACTACCTAAATAGTGTCAGGGCTGTACAGTGCAACATGTATATCGTCTGTGTAATTAAATTACCGCAATAGCACCTGTGCGATACAGCTCTGCGTGTGTGTGTGTGAGAGACAAAGCTGCTTGTTTGTGTGCTTGTTTGTGTGTGAGGTCAATCGATAGTGCATCGCTATTCTACTTGGTAGTTGTAGTCTATTGTGCGACGGTGAGACGGTGCCTGTATGCGGGTGACAAATGTGTTTATAAAAATGCAATGCAGTGACGATACAGACAGGAGACATATTAGGCTGGTGGAAGAAAAAGTACATTTCCAACACTGCTTAGCTACCTTTGAATCCATCAGACACTTGTCAGAGAAAGAAACCAATGTGTGTAAGAGATTATTTGTAGTTTTGTACTGTACTTTGCTCCAGTTTCCTTGTATATAATAAGTGTAATGCACTGAATAAAGGACAGCACCAGCAATATTGAAAATAGTGTTTTGTCCAGTATTTTAAATATGTGTCTCTGGTAGGCAGCACACAGAGATGCACATGGACACACATGATGATTTGTTTGGTTTCCCACAGCTATTTTTCTCAGTGAAAGGAGGTGGATTTTTGGAAAGAAATTCTAGTAAATTATGGGATTGCAATACCTGGGCTTCAACCCCAGTTAGTATCAGAGACAAAAATACATCAAGGCCAAAGAATGTGACAAAACCTCCTCGTATCCCAAAGTGCCAGAGGACAGAAAACACAATTTACATTGACAGTCATTAACATCAAAACGAGTTGAACCACCAGGAGGTACCTTTATGTTTTAAAGGTGAGTGCCACATCCTGTTTAACTTCAGCGAGACCCATTTTAAGAAATGAACTGAATACTCAACTTCAGGCCTCATTGGCTGGTAAGGGGCTCTGCTTTGTAATGAATGTCAAAGGTGAAGGTACAAAACAATCCAACATATTGACACTTGTTCCAATTTGTGACAATTTGATACTGTTTGGCCTTTTGCCATGCCAACCATTAGACCTTTACACAAATCATTAGCCAGGGTGATGTGAAGAGCTATGGAATCTATATTCTCTGTCCCTTTATCTGGATGCTCAGTTTAATGAGCGGGCAGGTGTTAATGATGATGGAGACCAAGACTGGCTCTGGCCAAAGAGCCATGAGCAGAGCGTAATGGGGTGAAAAGCTTGCTTTGGGACAAAGGTAAATTATGGCCCTCGCAATCAATAGTAAGCATGACTGAAATCCAATGGGGCTTTGCTCCAGTTCTCATTATAATAGGAAGGAAACTCATTGTTTCTTCCCCTCTATACATTGTTTGATTTCAGCTATTGACTTCATTGAACATGGGATTTACCAAAATAGTGCTGGGTGGTACCTTTGAATTAAAAAGAAACTACAATGCAGATGGAGGGGCTGACAAAATACTCCAAATTACCTCTCTTAAATCATAAATTATTGAATGTAATCAACCCAGATGTATAACTAACCACAGTCAGTAGCGGTAAATTAACTCATAAATCAAATATCCTCTAGTAATATGAGAATAAGAGATACTAATACCACCTTTATTGTTGTGTGACAACATCACTTTAAATTTAAGATTTTTAGCAAATAGTCATTTAAGTGAAATAATGCTTTGTCAAGAAAGATCAAAAGACCTACTAAAATCAATAATCAACCTAATAATCAGATCCATTATTTCAGATGTGGCAATATTGATGTTCCTCTGCTGATATGGAGGCAATTAAGAGCCATTAAGAGGAATAAGACAGCAGCCAGGACAAATATCGATGACAGACGGCGACATTAGTCCAGTCTAAATTCATTTCCGTGTAATTCATTTGTAATAGCTTGTAGTGTAGTTTTACTGTATACCAAAGTCAGTTACATATGGTCTCCAAACAAATTGTTTATACAACATTTCCTAGACAACTAAGTGTGTTTATGAAGACGTGATCTACTGAACATTATGTTTTTTTCTAAGTCTGTTTTATAATATGCATTTCCAATTAAGTCTGCTGATATTTTATATGTTATTGTCAGCAAGTCCCATGAAAAGACCAAAAACAACCATGATTTGGTCCCGCAATTACTTAATAAAAAATATAATGCATTACTAAATAGCAGCTAAAGATAAAGGCCAACATACAGTATGGATATCTGGGAAATATTTTTTCAATAATGCCATTTCGAATCCCATGGTTTTTTTTGTTTTTTGTTTTTGTTGTCATTATAAGATGTTGAATTTGTGCTTAAAGTATATGCTTTATATTGCTACATTTCGACAGTGCCCCACAGTTTGCAGTATGTGATGCTGTCAGATGCACTTTTTTACTTGCTACCGATTCATTTAGCATCTTGACGGGGTGTTTTGCTCTTCCATTAAGGATTTTAACTCATTATCCAGCCAAGGAGCGTAATTATTCCTGACCGTGCTCTTTCGTGGAGCGTGTTTGTCAGCTAAATTGCCATAATATTTATGACTAATGTTAGAGCTAAAATGAGGATCTGATTCTTTAGAAACCTCTAACGGCTGAACTTTCCATACATTAATTATTAACTTGTTAAAGTTTGTCTGACCTGTGAAAAATGATCTTCTGAATTGCTTCAGGCAACTTGTTATAGTGGTGTAACGATTCACTGATCCAAACCAACCTTAATATTTAAGGTACAGCTACATCGATTCAAACAGCTTGGGTAAGGCCAAAGTTGGGAGCGAATCATAGAAAAATAGCTGCAGGCCTCAGTGTATCGGTACCCCAAGATACATTTATGACACATATATCTTTCCTTTTTTTACACCTAATAATTGCCACTGCAGTTCTTTTCGCATGGTTTGTTCCTGTCAAGTATTTTCTTTTTCCATATTTACCATTCTCAGTAGACTACACTTGTCTCTCAATCTCTGCCTGCCTGTCATTCCCGAAGGCACACATACAAATCATGTCTCCCCCCTTTGAAAGAAACACATACTCTGCATTTCAATTGCAAGTTATCCTCTAAGGTTTCAGCACTTTTTTGAGAACAGCACGTTCTACCCTGAACCTGTTAAATTGCTCAGTTAATTAATTTGTTATTCATCATCCTTAAGATTCTAGTCCTGGCTCATTTGGCATTACCTGGTTACTGGTGGTAGCTTGCCTGGATCCAGACCTTTGAATCCACCAGCTCCACAGAATTGACTGATTCATCTGGAAACATGACATGAAACTCCGGTTTCTTGGTTGAAAAAAACAATCGAGCCAATCAGCGCCATGGTCAGGACTAATGCTATTGTCAAGCTGTGTATTTACATAGACGGCATGTCGCTAACATTGTAGTTTGTTTTTACTTCGCTCCAGTGGTCGCGACCGCATCGGTGGGCCAGTGGACCGCCAGAAATCCATACTATTTTTACCGGCTGCCCAGCCCCGTCTGTCTCTTTACTGTTTACCTGGCGTGTGTGTTCGAGCTCACTGGCCAATCGCAGTTAATTAAACTTGTGATTACGTCATAGGCTCCGCTGTAGTCTACTCTGTCGCTACCGTTGCGGCTGTAAAACAGAGGAATAATTCTTTTGAGCTTCACAAGCTCCACAAAATGACTTTTTCACGATCAGAATTTGATCAATTCGGTCCGATAACATTTGGAAAGTCTAGAAGAGCCGCACAATTTAATTATTTATTATATTATTTATTATAAGTTAGCATCGGGCTGAACTGGAAGTTAGCCGGCTCGGACCAGAGTGCAACTAGTTGACAATTCTGTCTGATATCAGACAAGGTGGTAGCAGCAAGTGTGGAAAGTTAGCTACTGCATTATGTTATGAAGGCAGCACCAGTAAAACAGAAACAGAAACACTGGTCATTTTGTAAGAACACCTACTAAGTTTGCAATTGATTTATAAATTGCCACATAACCATTTGCATTGCTGTGTGACCTACATAGGATGGCATTGCAAAAATGCACTGTTCAAATGATTGTTTGGATTCGACTGATTTTATGTCTGTTTTGCTACAAACAAATGAAATTGCAACAATGGCTGAAAAACAGTGAAGGTAAGCACTATCACCTCATAACAAGATTTTTTTTTCTAACCTTAAAAACCACACTGCTGCACACAGTGTACTCTTTTATAATAGCTCACATAAATATGACCTGGAGTGAATCGGTGACTTCATTCCTGTTTCGACATTTTAGAGGTTGTTGTAATCAGCCAGGATATTCTCTGGTAGACCGCTAAAGGAACAACAAAACCCTGGGTAACAAAGCCATTACTAGCAGATCTTCCAACACACTGGCTTGATCTCAGGAATCTCAGGTTAGCCCACACAGGAGCCGACAAAAGCCTTTCTGTCTCACCTCAAAGGAACATACTCTCCTAACTCTCTCCAGTACAAAGTTAAAGAAAAAAAACTAATGTAAAGCTTTTCTGCCTCCATTCTCTGACAGACACGTACACTTTCAGACAAGAGGAACTTTCAGTGGGACTTCTATGGTAATTCAGACTGCACTCAAATGGCCGGGAGGCTGTTACTGCTGACACCATCACCAAATGAGGCCCCAGATGCGTCACTGTAATTAGTTGATGTCCGTGTGACGTGCTCATTAATGTGCATATTACTCCCTCTCTCCCACATTTCCCTATTCTGAGGAGGTAAACATCAACAAATTCACAAGGTGTTGAGGGGTTAGCTCATTAGCTGAACCATAAATGACAGCAGACATGAACGTAGAGATCAGAGAGCTCATTTTTAGAGCTGCACAACTGTTAGGTTAGATAGGTGCATGGGTAAAATGTTCACCGTAGAGAAGATGACATTATTAAAAAAAAAAAAAAAAAAAGGATGCATTGCTTCATGCATGGTTATAAATGGAAAAGTTGTCTTAATGACTTTACAGCATCTTTCCTGACACCTTTGGCCTGCTGTTTCCTTAATTTGGATTTGTGGAAAACAGGCTTCCTGCTCTACTTACAAATCCATTGTGTCTTAACGCCAGATTGTTTTGCATCTGCCTCGCTGTTTTCCTGTATGACACTGTTTTATTAAAGCTAAGTAAATAAAGCAGCAGTTGAGTCAATGTTTTCTAAGTAACGACTGCTTGGCTGGATTAATTGAGAACAGCATGTAAGATGATTGTGCAACATAAACTTGCAAACACACCATGATACATTTTAGGTTTGCTATCTATGATACTTCATTTTCAGAGAGTGTCCTGAGTAAACTTTAAAATAGAATTGTGGTTGAAGCTATCTACACCTTATAGGCAATCCATTTCTCTTTGTCTAAAGGAAGAAAGGGGGTGCAATTTCTGCAGGTAATTGCTGATGTTAATCACAGTCATATTTGAGAGACGGAAGAACCTCCGCCATTCTTTTAAGCAAGCAAAGCCAGTGGTCAGCTGCCCCTTAACCGCAAAGAGCTTCACTGACTAATTACTGCAGTCCAGCTGCCTACACTCTCCGGAGCACTCTCCCAGCTTCTCTATCCGAGCACTTCTTCTCTCTTCTGTAATCACCGCCAGTCCTTATCCAGTTGGGTAAGACCATTATGTTTTCTTGAGATCGTGCCACTGCCAGATTGTCTCTGCATGCTTATGAATGCAGCTGTTTTGAATTCAATCCAGGAGGAGTGACTGACCAGGTGGTAGTATATTTGCTCCATCCTTGTTTGAGTTAACCCAACATCTGTGCCTCTGGTAAATTATTACTCAAAAATAATGAATTAACTAAAAAGAGAAAATCCAATCAATTTAACTGGATATGAATGAAGACACTTTTAGACACCATAGGAGGATAAGCAATCGTGGTTGTCGAATTAATCTAAGTTCATGTTGGGAAGCCTAATTATATCACTGTATTTGTGGAGCGTATACATGACATACAGTTAAAAAAAGGCATTCATATGTGATGCCTCAACATGGTGCCTAATACAAATGAGCTTCTTTGCTTAATAGGCTACAGGGTTGAGTTCAGAGACGTTATTTGATTAGTTTCAACAGATATCAGCCTCTGCCAAGACAAGAACACTAATTATACTTAGTTTTCAATGATATGGAGTCCATTTTCAGTAATATTCAATAGAAACACCAGTAGAGGTCTAAAGATATGCTGCTGATTTGAAGGGGGAGGGGCAATCTGGCAGGAGTCCGCTGCAGCTTTTAAGAGGGGCCAGCATCACACAATTTGTTCCTAGTTCCAGAGACTCTCTCCACCGTCCAGGATTGATTTTTTTTTTTGGTTTCCATTTTTTAACTTCCTTTTATAGTAAACCATCTCTATGCTGGTACCCAATATTCCTGTCTCTTTCTCTCTTTTTCTCTTCAATTCAAAGTAGCGCTTCATCTGTTAGGACAAAGCCAACTTGTGTGTCCACATATCTTCTTTAAGACTACCCTGCATCATTAGTGACTTTTTTTATTGTGTAAAATAATTCTCCTCCCCTGCAGTTGAGTAAAACTTGTTTGTATGAAAGATCACCACTGGCACCTAAAGACCATTACATGCTAATGGTTAAACTTCAGTTGGATTGTGAATGTACAGAAAAGTAAATAAACAGGAAAATCACTCTCTCTTTAAGATTGCCAGGTTTGGTTTTGTTCGAGTATGTAGCTTCAGTTGAGGGGCAAAAAGTAATTTGGTACTTTGTCAGTAAGAAATATAAGTTAAAGCCATTTTTTAAAGGACAAGAACACTATAATTCAGACAACTGTATCAATATTACCCTCTCCTCCCAAAATCTGTCACTCTTTTTGAAAGAATGACCCTGGGTCTGCTGTTGAGCTACACCAGTCAGCTGTGTCCCAACACCCTGAAAGCAATCTATATAGGATCCACTCCCTCCAGGCACTTGGGAAGCTCACTTAAAGACATCAATACTCTGGGAAATGAGACAGAGAACAATGGCTTCAGAGAGTGAGAAGTTAGACGGCTGACTGAGATGGCCTTACATCTTATTTAAGGTGTTGCTGCTCAGTGCAGTGGAGTTCATTGAGTGAACTGCTTTCTCTCTTGTTAAAACATCAAACTGCACAGGATGTCGAGTCAAAAGGAAGCTATAGGGAATAAGCAAGACAGGTGAGCTGCTCTCGGTAAATGAAGCAAATGGTCCTTTTAGTTGCAATTAACGACAACCTTCTGAGTTTCACGTTAGCAACAGGGAGCTTTCTCACCATTACACAAGTTATAAGCTTTGAGTTCTTTGCTGGATGAGCCAATTGTGTGTGAGGAACTGTATTCAATTTGCCCAATATTAAAGTCGAGCTGAGTCAGAAGTTAGAGCGCTCCGTGTGGGGACGTATTTTCTAGGGCTGTCCTCGACTAAAGAAATTCTTAGTCGACTAACACTCATATGATTTTGTCGATTAATTGATTAGTTGATTTAATCGACAGATCTTCTTAAGTTTTACATTTTCCAATTAAAATTACATCATTCTTGACCATTATTATTACAATATCTGTGTCCAAAAATGTGGAAAAGCTAGAGCAGATAACAAACAACATCCAAAAAGCTTAAAGATACATTTGTTTTTAGGTGCTGCCCCAAAAGGCTTGGATGCTGGTAGGTAAAACCCTGCATGCAAACACAACACTTTAAATCTTGTGTTTACCAGAGATGTGCTCATACGTTTCTTGGTAATAAGTCATTCAGTATAAAAAAGCATAAAAAACTACTAATCGACGAAAGCAATCTTAGTCGACTAAGACCAAAACGATCGATTAGTCAACTACTCGACTAAGAGGGGGCAGTAATTTCCAGTCAAACGATATATTTGCATGGGAAATCTAATCCTTTACATTTGATTGGACCTCTGAAGAGTGGGCGGGCTTAGAGTTCAGCACAGTACAGAGCTACAACAGGAGTTAGCTCTGTGCTGCTAACAGATGCAGATTGATTGAGGGTGGATGTCGCCATGTTATTGGTTGAAATAGTTTAGTACTAGCTTAGGCACGCGTCATTGTTTGTTTTACAGGAAGAAAGAAATAATGCATTTTGATCATTTTTGATATAAAAATACAAAGAAATGCCATTGTTTAACATTGTTTGGCATATATTGTTAAATAGGTGCACAACATGATCAGAGATGTGATCTCAAAGGGTTGAAAATGCATTTTTCATTTCAGCTCGACTTTAACACAAAATCAAACGTGCCCTCAACAGTCCTCAACAATGTGCTTCAATTAACTCAAATTTCCAAAATAACACCTGTTCTCTCGCCCATCCACAGCTGAAGATATTCAGTAGTACACGAGGAGAAGGATTAATCCTTATGTTGAATATTCAGATAATGTCCCTGCCTCTCTGCTGGAACATTACACTGTCAATCAAATGTCAGCCATTCAGTCCTGGCTGTCAAACCTCCCTTATTGCCTTAGCAACAAAAACGACAAATGTACAGGGAATAAAAATCCGCTGGCATTAGAAAGACAGAGGGGGGACTTGGAGATAGCGGAACGAGTCAGTGATAAAAGTATCGCAGATTACTCATGACAAATGGCCTACTATCTATCAATTTCCAATTCTAACTAAAATTGATGCAGTATGAAAACACTAGGATGCAAAGGTTGAGCTAGTCTGCCTCAATCTGATGAATAGATGTTATTTTTTCTCAGATGAGTGATAACATACATACAGTTGAAATGTGTCTCAGTGGGTGATTTCAAAAGATCCAACAAAAAATGCATCATCTCCGTGTCAGCTGCAACTCTCTGCAATGATTGATTATGTTGTCACAGCAGCCCAATGTTGTCACAGTGTGGCTCCACTCCCTTATCACTTAAGCTCAAATTTATGCGTTACTTGCTATCTACACATTGACGTCTAACCCAACAGGCAGGAGAGTTTTGCTGCACTCTGTCAGTGGCACAGAGAGACTCTGCAGCTCTAAACATCTGAGAGAAAACAACAGCAAGCGTGAGCGGTAAATTTCGCCTTGTCAGATCGATGAGATCCATAATCACTTCTCTTGCACATTCACTCCTAAGTTACTGCTGACAACAACTGTCGATGGCTCTAACTTGCTCTCAACAAACTACACTTTCATGTGTGAAATCCATTTTGGCAAACACTGTTATCAGGTGGCTGATGACGTATAAAACAACTGATAAACAGATCAACCCAAAATGAAATCATACAGGCAAATATTGACTTTCACTGCTATAAGTAAAGGCCTCTAAACTACTTTTTAAAAGGTAACAAGGTCAACAAGGATATTTCTGAGCTTAGCATATTTTGACATTTCTGGCTTCTGGCCTCTGGCCCCTCTCCCTCCCACTCTATCTCCATCTCTCGTTACACAATTGTGTTTATCTGCTAGGTGGTTAATGTTACGTCTAAGCCTATTCAGGTCTCCTGTTGATCTGCATCACGCCTAATGCATCCTTTCATGCTCTGCCACCTTCTCACCCCATGGCATGATGCTGCTGACTGCGAGTTCTCCGGAAGAGCTTCTGATGTGGCAACTTATGCTCTACAGCTGCCGCTGGGCCCCTGGTGAGACTGAGGTTGGAAAGTGACGATGATTTGTTGAGAGAGACACTAACGCAATACAGTTTGAATGAGCAGGTATGCAGCAGGTGGCATCAAACAGATTTGTTGTCAGTGTTGGGCTCCAAGGTTTTGGATGTATTAATACATGTTAAAGATAACATAAAATGTTTTTTTTATTCTTATTTCATCGTGTGCCTGTGAGGATGTGCACATTGCAGATGTAGCAATACCTAATCCTGACTTTGATCTTTTGACGAAAACTGAACAATGAAGGTTCCTATGAAGTATTTTCTTATTGTCTTCACTGCAGCGGAGACATAGTAAATCCACTTTGATAAAAAAAATAAAATAAAAAAATAAAAAAACTTGTTTTCTTAGACAGGATTACAGCACCAGGCAGGCTTGTCTGTATCTTGCCGCTGCCTCTTTGCTTGTGCCAAGGGCTTCATTATACCGATCTCAAACAAAAATGTAAGATCTCGGTCTTCACTGAGTGCACAGAGGCATGTGTGCCAATCCACAGACAGAAAAACAAGTTGCACCATGCATCATGGAACAACGGGGACACATAAGTGAAATGCTGTGGGAAATGTAATGTATTTCGTAGACAGGGACAGTCAAAGCAAGTTATGGGGCCTTCGATCATTTTGCAATGTGAATCACACACCACCCATTTAGAAACTAATGTCAGTATTGATTATCTCACCTCCTCTTGAAAAAGTACTTAAACTGGACCTAATCAGCCATACCTAGGCGGGTTTTTTTTTTAATCTGATCTTGATGATAAAAGGTAGACAACTTGTGTAATGCATCCAAAATGTACCACTTGAGCAAATCCTTATTTACTTTGAGAGGATAACTGAATATTAATGCCACAGCGCCTTCTCTTTGCTTTCACATTGGATATTGTGATTGGTAAAAAAAACAACAAAAAAACCCTCAAGTCACAGACTAACTCAATTGTATCTGGGAACAGGAACCTGCACCCCTTTAATACACTTAAATGACTGCAGTAAAGCAGTAGGCAGGCACTGAGTGATTCCCATCTGTCATCTTGTCTACACCTTTACTAAAAAGTGTAGCAGTTGTGGTTCTGACGCACAACGATCCCTTTCAAAATAAAACAGCATATAAGTTGACACAAAAGTTAGTTGCAAATGCAAGTAACTACAGAAAATAAGGGTATGTAAATGAATATAGTTAAAACAATGAGTTGTAAGTATTGTTATCTCTATAGCAGTGGGAACTACACTGATTATTTGAAAGAATACAACCTGAACTCAACAAACATTCGATTTATAAATGACAAATATCAACCACAACTTGTGATGATTAGTACTATTCCTCAGTGAATGGATGTAATACTACAGCAGATCTTGAGGAGTTGAACTCTACAGAAGAAAATATGAGGTACAAAGGAAACGTTAGAGTTGATTCCTCTTAAAGAAGAAACAAATCAACCATTAAATTATTTAATGATGACTAGTAAAGTCTGATGATGTTAAATGGTGACTGGGGAAATTGGGAACCAATTAATAGTAACATTTAAGCTGTGCTGTTCTGCTCTTTTCCAATAAGGGTTTTAATGATAAATAATAATACTGCAGTCATCTCATTGTGCCCTCTGATGAACCAACCTGCTGCAGTGGACCATATATTTATAATAATCAATTCATTATGTATAGTGGACTCTCCCAAATGGTTAGGATTTAGTTATATGTCAGGAGCTACTATAAATTACTACAGTAATTTGAGATGATATATCATATTCACTTTGTATGCAGTCAGAAAAAAAAAATCCTTTCCCAACAACCAGATTTAGGCTCCAACCCACTGTTATAGACTGAATTACGGTGGATTTACATCAGCCGCAGAAGCACCGCAAAAGTGTGCTGCTCGGAGCAGGCAGACACACACAAACACAGAGCCTGCACACACACTCGGCTGAGAATTTTCTGCCCTTCCCTGCCTGATGTAAAACAAAAACACCAACATACTAGTACCCTGGCAGAAGCCAATCTAAAAACATAACTACAGAAACTGCCAGGTCATGATAACTCATTGTGTGACTACTCAAAAATACACAGTGTGAAAGTGATATGAAGCCACCAGTTACATTTGTAATTTTGATTACAGTGGGAGGCTCAGGGTGTTGCTGGTAATGATGTGTGTGACGGGAATAGCATGAGTTGGATACAAAGAAAGCTGCAGTGACGTGTGGAACGATATCTTAAATACGACAAAGCAGCAAAACAGTTTATATGAAAATGTTTGTTTAAAACATTAGGCGACAACTGAGGTTTCTTTTTATCTGGTTTCTTAATTTACAATTAGTCACGACATCTCAGTGTGTTGTACATGGGTTGTTCTGCATCAATGCAAAATGCGGTGTGTCATGCAGTATGTTCTGCATCATTTTATATTGTTTCAACCACATTTAAACACCACCAGCAACTAAAGTTGTGTAAAACTTGTTTGACCTCGGCGCATTATATTTGTTTCCCAAACACTACAATGCAGGTGTTCAGCATAGCGAATCCATAAAACAGGATTAACAATTGAGAAAAGTACTTCTTAACTCCAGGGCTTCTAGCTCTCAGCTTTGAAGTCAGGTTCATATAAATTCAACTTTTATCTAAGTAATTGCCATAAAAACTACAAAACCCAAACAAATGCACTTCACCACATTTCACACCACACTTCTGTTTGATAAAGACGTGTGTCAACAGTCGACCTGTTAGTTCATCAACTGTGTCTAGACGACGAGCAACGAACGAGACATTTGGTAAAAAAAACACAAGCATTGTTTGAAAGAAAACTTTGAAGACTATGTTTGGTGCATTGTTGTGTTTAGATAGCGGATGTGGCGGCAGCGTCAAGGAGAGGAAAGGCGGCTGCCACTCTCATAAACACACAGCTATTTGCCGCTGCATTCAGAGTTCATGATGGTTCATAGAGGAGCTGATTTTACTGAATCTATATCTGTATTATACGGACAGATCAGTGAAGAGGAACGTTAATGGATAAACATCGGCTTCAACATCTGAATATCCAGTCTGGGACAATAAACAACATTTTTATAGTTAGCAAACGTGCTTTATTAATCGTGCCACATTGCTAACTATTTCCTCTATTTTAAGCTACAACATGCTCTATTTAGCTGCGTGATGAGATCACAGTAGGTGGGTGGCAGCTGCCTGTGGTGTGCAGGCTGGCAGGATCCACGGTAGCCGGCAGCGGCATTGTGCCCTGCTGCTGCCGATTCAAAATACACAGCAGTAATGTTGCCGGGCGGCAGCCACAGCAGCGACCACTCGCTGCCTCAATCCCACCTACAAAGCGCTTTGAGTGGCCGCTAAGACGAGCAAAGAGCTGCATAAATACAGTCCATTTACCATTATACAAAGCTCTGACTGGTCAACAGAAACGGCTGTCTATGGGCACAACACCAGACCAACGTGAATTACTGGACAAATCTGAGATATGGGTAATTTTTTTAAAAGGTCTGGACACATGGTAATATTTTCTCTGTGGCAGCATATATATGATATATAATGTTATGTAGAGAACCTCCTAGGTATCGGCTACTTGTGTTCCAGTTCCTAAGCTGTGCCAAGACATAAGACTCATCAAGTTTCAGAACTGTTTGGTACCTGTCTGGAGACCTGTGTTTATTTTAGCTGGTCAGTTTGGCCGAGAATCAGATGGGTAAAGCTCCTGAACATATATCACTGTTTTCTGCTTCTTCAATAGATGAGGTAAAGGATAAGTCAATTAAACTCAATTAAAATACTTAGGCCTAGTTGACACTTACAGATAGATGGTTTATTATCTTAAAAGATTATGTGACAAAAGATAAGAGGTACTGTCTCTAAAGTCATTAAAAAAACAGTACACATGGTTTACCAAAGCAATGACAAGTATGCATCTCGAGCTAAACTAGTCTCCACTTCTCTTCACACATGTTGGGCACACAGTGATATCCTGAGGGTTGTAAGCTACAGGAAATTCTGGCGGTATTAACATCTTGGCAAGTGAAGTCACCTTAGCCGCAAGAAATCTATTAAAATAATCCTCAAATGCTGCAGGGTTTCACAGAGATCATCAAAACAGTTCTTTGCCCCAATTTTATCTGTTTATGCACAAAATCACATTGATATTATTTTTTTTGAGCCATATCCACTCTGGCATCAAAAAAAATAACTTTCTTGGCAATGAACTATCTGAAGAAAAATCACGTACATTGTAACTATACTTCAGTCAGTATCTGTGAAAATGAACCAGAGGTCAATACAAAAATAAAATAACTGGGCTATTTATTATATTATATTATTTATTATATTATCAAGTAACACTTTATTGAGCTTCTGGCAGATTAATGTATGAGCCTGTGCAGCAAAATATTTTGCATTGATTTGGTCTCTAACTTAATAAATGTGACATCACATCCCCAGTAAACCCTCTAGGATGCAGTCACAGGATGAACAATTACTCGCAATGTGTCTGTTTTCCATTAATAAAAAAAAAGACATATTTTTAGCATTTGTAGCATTTGCTACAGTGTTGATCTTTCACTCTTAAGATTCTCTGATGCATTGTGGGGTTTAACATCTTTCACTGAACAAGATCAAACTCACTTTTAGTCCCTCCTTCTGCTTTTCACCAATCTAACCTGACCATGTCCAGGACAGCAGCAACAGCACAAATAATATTTCAAATGTGATTTTCTTCTAAAAGTGGAAGATAAATTACACCTCCATTCTGTGTTCCACACTCAGCATTTCATACGTCTTCAAAGACTCACAAGCTGTCTGAAAAGCTACAGTTGGTATACATCATTTTTACTGTCATCACAATACCAGTAACTGCAGGCTAGTAACGGCAACGTCTGCTTCCATTTCGTCACCCTCCCCAGAGCTATCAGGTTTTTACTATATCCCCCATAAACCTCAGGCAACATTTCCACCCTGGCTTTGATTAGTTGTATTGGCAATTAAAATAAAACAGCCTGCTCATGTTGTTAATAAAAACAGTATCAATGTAGTTACCACTTAACATGTTTAAAAAGGGAAAAAAATGTTAATTAACAAGAGATTCTGATAATTGGCTCCATCATGCTTCATTGCTTTCCGTTCCACTCTGCCATGTCCTCCCCTCTAACTTCGCCAGTACAATTTGGGACCGCTGAATGGCCGCAGCAGTTGGCATGGAGCTGTGAGCTGCTCTTATCATGTTAAGCACAGTGTCAGGGATTGGTACAAGAGAACGGGTTTAATGATTCTGGATTTGTGCCCCTGGGCAACAATCACCCTGACCAACCCTTGTATACCCATATTTAGCCCCAGGGCCACAAGTGTTTCTGCCTCCATTTTGAGACCGTTCTTCAAAAACAGAGTGTTTGCATCGCTGTGTGCAGCACTGTAATGTAACAGAATACATACTGAACTGAGGTTATCCTACCTGAGAAGTACAGTTACTGTAGCAATTGGGATGGGAATTGATAGGAGTTTATTGTTTACCGATTCTGCGTATCGGTCCAATTCTTTACTGATTCCTGATCAATTTTTTGTGGGGAAAAAAAGTAGGCCTATACAGTTTTCACCATCAACACACCTGTTTCATTATCTCTGAGCCTGAACATGGTGTAGAAGAAATGAGAGAATATTTATGCAGCATTCGTTTTCATTTAGGTTTTCTTAGTCAAAGAAGAAAAATCTGCTAAGCCTGCCTGCAGGCGCTAATGTTATTATAAAAGGATATTTACCCTCGGTAATGGACGTGCTGCTCGATTGGAAAGCAGTGGCACTCGTGTGCAGAGTGTAAAATGCGTGGCAGTCCTGGAACTTAAGCCCATGTTGCAGAGAAAGATGTTTCAGCATATTGCTGGTGTTTCCACTCTTACTTGAAATTATCATGTTACAGACATTACAGCAGCACTGCAGTCATCTTTCTTTTGTTGTATATTAGGAGGTAGAGAATTACTACTTTTACCGTATTTTCAATGCCACAAATTGACGGTATATAATGTATGACTGCCCTAGTAACTGCTAACTTTCATTTGTTTTATAATACTGAGTTGACAAAGAGATGTCAAAATCAATGTTACTTTTTAATCCGTCGGCAGATTAAAAAAAGCTTTACGTGAAAAGAACAGTGTGTTCTGCTGGCCTATTTTGAAAAGACACCCACAGATTCAACCGCTATCAATACACCCGCGGGTGAGTTAGTATATAACTACCATCTTCAAGAGGAAATCTGACATAGTGCAAGGATGCCAGAAGCTCTTTCAATCATGTCACAGTTCCCACAATGTCCAAATTGCCTCTCTTCCTTACACAGTGCGTATAAATAAACAGGAAGAGGAAGGCAAAAAGGTTATCATCTTGGTTTTTCCCTACATATTTTTTCAGAATAGCTTTTCTTTTAAGCAGTTAGTGTCTGGCACTCTTTGACCTGTGTCTGTTCAAAGCACTAAGAATATTCATAGCCAACACGTGGTTAACAAAATCTATAACAAGTCATGCATGAAGCCCTGCTGCTTTTCCCTGAGGAACACATTTATTCATGCTACCAGACACAAAAGATGAACTTACCATACTGGAACAGAGGCAAAGAACATGTCTGCTTTCTGCCAGGAGAGCGGATAGGTGCCTACACAGATTCAGTCTGAAACATAAAAAGAGAAGACTTCTGTAAGGACACAGAATATGAATGACTTATGTTATTCCACAAGACAGACATGTCAGAAATTTGGAATGTCAGCATGCAGGAAGCTTGTGTCATCCACTCATTGTACTCTATGTCACATTGGATAAGAGCATCAGCTGAATGCCTAAAACACAGATGTAAATCATAGACTTTATATAACTCCCATCCATCCCTGTACATTAAGGGACAGAGCACATTATTAACACAGTACGACATATCATAAACGAGCTAAATTTGACTTTAGTGAGTGTACTGCTTTATTAAGAGATAAAATCCTGCAGGACTTCATAAAGTCATTAAAAAGAACATTAAAATATGATTAAATACTTCTCAACAGGCTGGTATATAGATCCAAGAAACACAATGTAGCTTGGATTTTGATGTAAATATATATTCCTTATATTGAGTAGCACAATCCACACCACATTTTCTTATTTGTGAATTGTATTAGCGGTAGAACAGTTCCATTGGGTTTTGTAGGGGGGGGGGGGCACTGCCAATTTCAACATCTTTTTCATGTATGTATTTAGCAAAAAGTAAACAACTGTTTACCTTAAAAAAATTCTGGCTCAGAACTTAAGGAATGTAAACACTTCTTCATTGTCAAATCTTTATTAAAAGAACAGGTTTTCTAATAAGTGCAAACAAACAATGCTGCTTTGTTATTTTTACTGCATATGGTCACATTATAGACTAAAGCCATCAACATCAAGTAAAGCAGAAGCTTAACCAGAAACAACAGTATAACGTAGGTCTCAATTCCCTGATTGATTAGTTTTCTCCACTTTAAATTAAAGTGCAGTGACTGAAATTCAATGAAAGGAATATGGCTGGATTTCTTATCAAAAGGAAAAGTGTCACCATGACACTGGTATTAAAGAAAAAATGCACAGTAGAGGCTAAGGCCATCAACATAAACCAAACACACACTGTCGGCTACACAGTGTGTGCACAGGCACAACACTGCTCTGTTCATTCTATTCTCAGGTTCTTCTGCAAGAAATATATAAAGTTTGGGAGTCAGTGTCGGTGACAGGGGATATTATAGAACAACTCATGCAACGTTATTTTAATCATGTGCAGGAATGCTGCGGGGAGAAAGAGCCCGACTCTCTCCAGCGCTGTGAACAGACATGACAAAGACATGTCTTTATAAATGTGCCATCATATTGGAAGTATTGCCGCGATCATATTAAGCCACACATGATGCACAGTACTTTATCCACCACTTTTTCCGTCAGTCTCACAGGTAACACTAAATCCATAATACTTCCACAGAGCAGACTGACACTGATGCACTCCGCACCTCTACTCCCCCCCCTCCCTGACAACTTCATTTGAAGTATTTTTTCTGCACAAGCCATATTTACTGAAATCTGTGTGAGGATAAAGTGAACTGAACAACACTGACATGCCCTGAACCGTGACCGTTTTTAACTGTTCCATCTCTAATTGTGTAGTATTATTTTTTCTACAGGAAACGGGTGAATGGAAATGGCCTCCAACTGGAGTTACAGTTGGGTGATATGATGTGGCAATTAAGATTTGTCGGTATATATTTTGCTGTTACGTTGGTACAAAGGATTATACCTTCAATATCTCTGGTTGCATTAGACCAGTGGTTCTGCACCTTTTCTGTGTGACAGATGAGCAGGGATGCTTTATGGCAATGTTGCATCAATGTGATGGTAAAATACCTTGATTTGTCAGGTATTTCATTCACTGGATTAGCCAAAAATAGATCATGATATAAAATGACGTCTATACATTGAAGAAAAATGTTATCCATAGTGTCCAGCCCATCTGAAATTACCAATCCACTCTATGAAAGAAGCCAGTCTTGTGGATATTTTTGTACACATTCAGTGTACACACGTACCCAGACTGTCAGGCGTTTTACAAACAACACAAAAAGCACTTGTTGTCATTTCACTTGAATTGCTTTGCCAGTTGTTTTCCCCATAGGTTGACTACAGTAGCAGCAGCACTGGGTGGCTTCCACTGCTGTCAACCTGAAGCACTTTAAACAATAGAAATATGCCTCTGTGCAGCAGCATTCAAAACCTCTGTCATTTTCAGTGTTAACGCAACTTATGCTCACTGTGGAATGTTTGTCTTTTGTTGGGAAAAACATTTTATAATTCCAACAATGATGCAGGTATTGGTTTGTGTGCTCATTTCTAAATACTTAACATTCACATTCTTAACTTTTATATTTTTCACAATAATGTGTCTGTCATATTTGATGAGATTGTGTTTGAAGTGAAGAGAAAAAAATAACAAGTACAGAAAAACCTCAATCTGCCATTCACTGCATCTCTGCCTTTCTGACGGCAATATTTTTGAAATAATGAGATCTCTGGCATGGTTTACTCTGAAAAGGTATGAGGCAGCAGAAATGAGGATGACAGGAAAAGTCAAATAGCCATGAGCCATGGAGCCTCTTAATGATTGCACCCAGGCTTATTGGCTGTAGTCTTCACTGTCCTGTCTGTTTTAATCACAGCCTCATGACGAATTATTCAGGTGGAAGTAAAGACGGGTATTGTTAAGATTTTAACTGTACTACTTTTACCTATACTGCTTATCAATCCGGTACTTTAACAGTACTCTTATCAGTTCTTTTTTTTACTTTTTAAGAGAAAAAATAAACAAAATAAGATCAGTTAACAGTGCTTTATTTTCTCATATGTACTGTGTATAAATTAGCATTCTTGCGTAGCAACTGCAACAGCATTGTTTTGAACAAATCACTGTTATTATTATACTACTATGGTCGTGATGAAAGAAATGTAAAACAAATGAAATAAACATGTATTTACTGCAAAAGAAAATTCTGTGGTATATAGATATTTAATCTAATCTAATCAATCAGCCTGCTAATGGTTATTTTTAATCATTAACCCATGTTTGTATAATTTAGTTAACTCTGTGTGGGCGCTCAGCTGCTAGACTACATAACATACCAGAGGTGGATGGGGCAATGGGAGTTCCACTACGAGCTAGGTAGAAAACTGCATTTCTCCACCTGTAGGCCTGTGTGATGCACATTCTCTAGAGGTTTTGAAAGATTGCTTGTGTTTCTGCCCTCACGCAAAAGACTTGTTGCACTTGTGGCAACGAGTATCGTCAGCATCGACTCTAGTGACGTGGAACCAGACCTTGGAGTGTTTTGTTCTCTTTAAGGCTGTCCCAGATTAAAGAAATTCTAAGTTGACTAACACTTATATGATTTTGTCGACTAATCGATTAGTTGATTTAAGTGACAGATGTGCAAAAGGGAGTTTCTCCACAAAGAGTCATGCAAAAGCACCACTTTAAATCTTGTGTTTACCAGAGGTGTGCTCAAAAGTTTCTTGGAAATAAGTCATTCAGCATGAAAAAAGCATAAAGAAGGGGGCAGCTCTAGTTCTCTCCGCCACTGTCACTCAGAGCAGGATCTGTGTGCGTGTGTGTGTGTGTGTGTGTGTTTGTGTGTGTGTAAGCAGGGCAGAGAGAGCCGCCCCCACCCCTCGCACATATGACAGACTCCGAGATCTCTCTTCTGGATTGGGAATAGTGAAAATGCATCATAGACAAATATCTTCATCTTATTGCAAATTAGAAAGGGAGTTGGTGAGATAAAAGAGGCAAGATAATGCTTATGTAGCCTAATAAATAGGAAATCTATTTCCTTAATGTCTCCAATACCGAGAGCAGAACCGGTAATGTCGGAGCTTATCAATACTATGGTCTTTAATAATGCAGCCCCAGGGCCGAGTTTCGGTACCCATTCCTAGGTGGAAGATAGAGCTGCTGGCAGCTTTTTCTGGATCTGCTGGATCATTCTGGCTCTCCTCCACAAAGAGAGAAGGATATCACTGGGAGGGGGATTTGGGTGGAGTACGGATGAGAGGATGAGTAGAAAGAGAAGGAGAAGAGGGGGATGAGACACCACTGGGATGAAATCTTGAGTATGCCAAGGTCAGCAGAACACACTATGAAATGAAATGCTGCCAAACACACACACACACAGACAGAAACACAAACAGGCAAACACACACGCACACGTAGCAACCCACTGCCCATATTAGCTCCTCCCTGAAGACAAGCTGCTGAGAGCTGCTAAATTACCACTGGGCTCACACTTGGCTATATGTGCCTGTACACCCACACCCACACACACACACACACACACACACACACACGCACACACCTATAGCTCTGTCTTCTGTGTCATTATATTGGTCTATACTCATTTTGAGATCTTCACCTTTGCCCTCGCTGCATTGCGACATGGTCTGATAGGTAATAGAAAATAATCAGGAAACCTAATAAAAACACAAAGCCTTCAACTGCAAATGTATTACATTTAGCATCCATTCCTCGTCACACAAAACCCATCTAAAAAAATGGGGCAAATAATGTTTCTAACACTCTAAAACTGGCCTTATTAAATGTCAGGGGTCGTATTCATAAAGCTTACTAGTCCAAAGAGTTGCTCCTAGTGATGAAATTCTAAGAAAATTATTAGAATTATGACATTTTCTAAGAATTCCCCCTTGCAGTTAAGTGTAGATCCTGGTAAAGATAAAAGCATCTTAGCCATTAAGAGAGTTCCTAAGGTGAAAACTGTTAGGAGAAGGGAGGAGGACTTTTAAGAGGCTTAAGAGTTTCTTAAGAAGAGGAGAAAATGACAAAAAGACAGAGAGGCAGGAGAGATATTCTCCAAACGCTGAATGACAGCGAGTCAATGAAACACTACAGATTAGATCGTGCAGGGACTATGTTATAACGTTATGTTATGTTATAACGCCAGAAATTAAAATGATCACAACACTAAGATATTAGTCAACTGGAAAAATGTGACAGTGCAGCAGTGATGACTTTGGTCTGTCGCTACCTTCCATCAGCAGAGTGATCACACAAACAATCACAAACAATCACAAACAATCACACAAACAATCACACAAACAATCACAAACAATCACACAAACAATCACAAACAATCACAAACAATCACACAAACAATCACAGCGCTTTCACACTCTCATATTGTGATGCAGTTCATTTCATTTCCACTGGATGTCCACACCTACAGGACAGGATTTAAAATAAAACACAATTCATAATTACACTATCTTAATAGAGATTAATTCTATGATTAGGCCTGTCGATTTTACTTTGTCTTACTTGTCTTTTTGCACACTGCCTTTGCTATTTTTTTTTTTTTTGCTAAGCTGCTGTAACAGTGACATTTCCTGCTGAGATTCTATCTATCTATCTAATCTATCTATCTATCTATCTATCTATCTATCTATCTATCTATCTATCTATCTATCTATCTATCTATCTATCTATCTATCTCAGTGCCTCTTTAACACACCTACACACTGACTACAACTTGTCCACCTGTGCAACTTAGTTTAAGTTTTTAACCAGTGAAATATCAGATATTTATTTGACACTGCTTTCAGCCAATAATTTGTTAGACAGAAGTCTTAAGCCCAGTCCAGACCAAAGATTCGCGACGAGACGAGTTGAAACTTGCAACTACTTGCAATGCTCCGGTCTGCAAGGTTCTGAAACCTGCCTGTTTACACCAATGCATCGAGACGAGACGGTGCATCATCTTGAACGCAGCGACTCTCTGTACTCTCGTTTTAACTTCCTGCTTTTCCGGCTTTGTCAGGTCAGGATTTAGAATCGCAAATTTGAAATCGAGGTATCGAATATCATTAAAATTACGTGTGTAAACCTCTCACACTACAGGATCATTTGGGCAGACAATCGGTTCCAACCAGCTTTGAATTGGAAACGCCGCTGCAATGGTCGGGATGATCAAATTGGACCCGAAATCAGCCCATGTATCCTCTAGTGTGGGGCCAGCATAAGATGCACCAAAGCTTGTATTATAGTCAGTGATGCTATGCAAGGACAGTGAATGTATTGAGCTGTCTTTGCTGAAAAAGAAATACAAGAAAGCAGAAATCAAGTCATGATGTGTATAGAAGCTCTTTAAAACCATTAACTCCTACTATCATACTCTTGTGACATTTACACTCAATTAGCCACTGAATCATTGGTTGTACTGCTACTGTACACTGTATACTGAGTCTAAGGACTGAATTGATTTTCTCTAGTTAAAGAGCATAAAGAGTACATCTGATGGAATCCAACCTGTTCAGCCAGAATAGCAACTTCAATAGGCATTTGTCATAGCAGGTAAACCACAGGTGTAATTAATCACATTAATGACGGCGCCATTCTATTTAAGTGCCCCATAAAGCCATGGCACTGAGTCAACATCCATAAAGTCGTGTGTGAAATATTCAGCTCTTGGAGCTTGGTGGCTCAGCCATGTTGTTTTTACATGAACATACATGTTGAATTGTACTTATTTATCCATGCTGCATTTGTATTTATATCAGTGACATATGTATTTATATTAGTGATGCTGATCTTAGACCACTGTTGTTTCCCCCGAGAGAGAATTTTGTATTTTATTATCTTGTATGTCTTTGTCTTGCTGCCTATGTTGAAGTTATTCACAGAGCAAGCAGCCCTTACTGTAGCTGCTAAGCTAACCGCTAACATGCTAGCCAGCTGGGTCATGCTAGCACACGTGAAAAAGCTCTCTTTAGCCCCATTCGGGCGGGATTTGTTTCTCTAAGGGAGGTAGGGTGATGTGATTATTACTTGCACAATCCAGCAATTTAAATCCCATCAGGAACACACATGTTGGTGTTTTCCCCACCGCCCTGGTATTAATTCCAGCCACAAAAAAACTACTAATATGCAGTACGCTAAAACATAGTATATGTCCGAAACCTTAGTATGTAATCTGTCTAACAGTAAGCGATGTGCATACTATTTCTGGTGAAACATTACAGTATGCAACACTGGACATTATGCCGGCATAAAGATCCCACAATGCAATGCGGTAGTAACAACAACTTTCATAACAGACAAACAGACAGCGACCAGGCAGCTCTGTAACATTAATAAAGCTTCAGTTTATATTTATACAGATTAAAAATCACCTGCGACCGTCGGATTAGCTGCTTACCTTTTTTCCAGTAATTTAAACATTATCTGGCGACGACGGTAGAGCTGAGGTTGGCACGGGTTACCATGGTTACGTGTCCATCCGGCAAGGAGGCTCACGCAGTAATTACAGATCTGTGTATCTGGAAAGATTCATACTACTGTTTGTATATGTAATATATGTTTGTGTCTTTTTTTGTTGTGCCGCAAAGTGTTCTGAGATAACGGATTCATTTAAGCGGTCTGCAGGTTAGGGTTAAATTTCATCCGACCCCCTGTAATTTCGTATTGTGTGTTTAATTTCTAAGGAGCATGGCTACATTTTCATCACCCACATTCCCCTGTAATACTAATCCTGTCCGAATAGGGCTTTAGTGTTACAATTGGTAAACATACTAAAAATATACATTATGTTTACTCAAGTTATGTAAAGTCATTAAGAATATATCTGATATATTAGGAGACCAAATGTATCTTATACTTGAAATCAAAGCAAGACCTGGCTTTAAGTCTGCATTTTATTATACGGAAGATTAAACACTAGCTTCTAAAATCACTACAGGATTACAATAGGTAACTTAAAATATGGATATGCATTTTCTTAGATTGTAATACAAGATGTGACCATTTGTGACAGCTAAACATCAATATCATGTGCACGAGGAGCTTGCATATTAGCATCTATGAGCAGATCGATATTATCAAATTAAATTCCTCCTTCAAAGCTATAAAATACATGACTTTCAAATAGATTTCTGCATTTGAAATGTGCTGTTTCATGAGTCAGATTTCAGAGATCCTACACAAAGAGTGAAGCGGCTTGTGCAGTAACTATGAAAAAATGAACTTTTCAACTGACATAAAGATTTTTCAGAGATAACTCACATTCAAATCTGTCCAGTTGACTTTGATCAAATATCT
>JAOVVB010251061.1:0-20358 GCA_028570985.1 Heterobranchus longifilis | reverse complement strand
AAAAAAGTTGTTTGTACAGTATGTCATTGTGTTGTTTGTCCTGTAATGTAAGTATTGTTAATAAAGCACAAAAAATTTTTTAAAAAAATAAAATAAAACCAGAGCTGTTATATTTAGGTATGAGGATGCAAAACGCTCCAATGGGTCATATTTCCTGCCACTGCTAGGATTTGAGCCACTTTTCCATACACTTGGGCTGGCTTGGCTCAACTCGGTTTGGCCCGGCACGTTAGCCCAGCATGGCAGAGATTTGCATTTCCATCACCACAGTGTCTTCAGTGGCATGGCTTTATGGTAGCTCTGTGTAGACTATTTTGGCTGTTTTTGTATTTTTAAACATTAGTATATTTTAAAAGTAGCCTATACCTTGTGAGATGAATATAGAGAATATTACTACAGACATTCCTGTTTTTACGTCGGGACGTCTGCTAGGCTGAGTGGTCAAATCTGGCTATAAAACAGTATAAAACACATTTAAAACACAAGTCCCTCATTATTGTGTTATTCAAATGCTTTTATTGTGAAGCAGCAAAATCAGGAAATGTGTCTTCATCAGCAGTAACTTAACACGACTTCTACCATGCAGGAGAGAAACTAAATTTCAAACCACAGAGATTCAGTTAGAAGCTACAAAAGTACTGAGTGCCGAACACACAAGACTTTTAAAAACTCCTTTTTCTCATGCTCACATTAGAGTAGTTCACAGTTGACTGCAGCTGGCAAGACGTCCCCACAGCGTGCTTGGAGACAGGTTGGGCTCGTTTTGGTCCTACTCTGTAGAAGGACCATCCAGCTGTGGCTCAGCGTGCTACAACTGGTAATGAAAAAGCAAATCAGTGCAACTCGATTTGGCTCTGCGTGGCCAAAAGAGCCTATGGGTCATATTAGAGGGTAGGAACAAACAATGTAAGTGGTTGTATGGTTTTGAGGACTTGTTTAGTGATTTATAGGTGAAGAGAAGGATTTTGAAGGAGATGCAGGACTTGACCGGGAGACAGTGGGGGTGATGAGTTGCCAGGGTTTGGCCCAGGTGAGTTCTGTACTGGAGCCTGTGCAGGGCTTTGTTGGATACCCCGAACATATGATATGATGTTAAAATTGTGCAGAGGAAACTGAGTATTTCAAAGAAAGTTGTTTTGTTACATGATACAGTTATATAATTTGCTTTCTGCAAAGTTTCTTGGGACGTACACTCATTGCCCACTTCATTAGTTTTACAACTGCTTACATCCCGGTAAGGCCCCCTTTGCCATGGATTCAAGTAGATTCTCATCAGCAGCACATATTTCCCACAGATTTTTCCGGCTATGCCTCCACACTGTAAAACTCCTGTTCCACTTGATCCCAAAGGTGCTCTACTAGGTTGAGATCTGGAGACTGTGCATGCCGTTGGAGTAAATTAAAGCCAGTGCCATGTTACTGGAACAATTTTGAGAAGATGAGTGTTTTGTGACAAAGTACCTTATCCTGCCAGAATAATTCATTTGTAAAAGCCTAGACTGGCCATGTAGGAACGCAGCTGGGGCCCGTTTCATCAAATTTGCAGCATGCAATTTCATATTTCCAATATCATTTTCCCTCACTGATTTTGACACGTCCCACACATCAACTGAACCTCACGGGAGATTACGGCAGGCAGTCACCCAGGCAATTATTTCATTTTCATTTCCTCTGCTTCTTTTTGTTATGATTTGATAGGTCCCAGTGTAAAATGAATGTAATTGATAGAATGTTGTAAACTGATAAATGGCACAGTGAATGGCCATGGCTTTTGTTAAAGCTGTTTATTGCTGTAGGCTATTAAAGTGAACAAGCCAGAAGGATAAATCTATCACTTGGAGGTTTTTGTCCAAATTGCACATATTCAAGTGATGGTTGAGAAAGGTGCATTAATTGTAAGTGAAAAGCCATTTTTAACTTAAATTAGCTAACTTCAACATATGTGCATTTATGGACGACTGGTCAAAAATGTCGGAGTGGGGCAAAACAAAGGCTTACTTTTTAGACCCTGTCACTGGAATCCAAGTGCAGTTTAGGCCAGTGAGGTCTGGTCATTCCGTAATTTCGAAAGAAAATGGACAGATTTTTTTCAGACCTACACAAAAAGTCCACAAGAAAGAGACATTGGATTCCGATAGAGACAAGTGAAATCAGCAGCACTTTTATTGTCAGACTTTACAAATAACAAACAAATTTTATATGTATATGTATTGTTTCATTTGTTTACACATATAGTTAAGGACACAACAGTGTTTTGGTTCCATGTAGATCTTTATTTCCACTCAGAGATATGCAATATCCTTTTTTCTTTGCCCCGTGAATTTTCAAAGAATTTGGACGCAGATCATTCAAATACAAAGCTCTTTCGAATGGAATCAGGACATCTTTATTTTCTCATCGAAAAACAACCTGTTTATGCTTTCACTTTGTATGTAATTACAATCTTCAGTTTATTTGTGCTGAAGACAACTAATTCAATTGCTCTTCATGCTGTAATTGATTTATTATCTGGGTCATTGTATCTAATTTGTCTTGTATAACAGCTGAGGCTGGGAGTGTGGGTACCACTCCCAGATATTCAAGTTGTTCTAGCGAAAAGATACCTCTTTTTCCCATTTGGAGCACAGTGTTATCCTACCATTCTGAAAAAAAAAAAAAAAAAATCTGTCTTGTCAGCTTCTGGTTCTGCAATGCACATGTCTGAAAATTCACATCTCCTTTCAGTCTATGTTGGAATATGTTTTGATTTCTCTTGGTACATTTAGTTGGATGGGAGGCTGTAGTTTTTGTTTTTGTCAAATAATGTGTGTGTGTGTGTGTGTGTGTGTGTGTGGGGGGGGGTGTGTGTGTGTGTGTGTGTGTGTGTGTGTGTGTTTCCAGCGGAGTAATAAAAAGCAGAGAGGCACTATTACTGCCACACACAGAGATGCTTTTTCTGCTCCACTTAACATGCAGATCTCAGGCTGCACAAATTGACACTGGAGGTTACAGCACACAGTGTACATCTCCCCTCATGCTCTCACACATACAGTCTCTCTCCCACTCTCTCATTAGTAATCATACTCACTGCCAAACATACAAACACATACACAAATATACAAAATACTCACACTCAAACACATACCCGTAGCACACACTGAGTCATGTGAGTTTTGGAATGGAGGCACGGCTGGATGGCAGCCAGCATATCACTGTGGAGACCCAACAAGTGATGGTGGCAATGCATTTACATATGTATTATTTTATTTTAGCTTTCAGAATTGCTGTCCCCCCCCACAACGATAGACAGCTTTGAGTTTGAAAAACATGCACATCCAAATCATCAAGTGCAGTCCTAAAGAGAAAAAAAAAGAGACTTGTGTATTTCATTGAGTTTCAGGGACAGGATTTGCTGCAAAAAGGGGAAGAAAATGCAAATGACAAACAGAAAGTAGGCCAAATATTGGCTCAGTTTGAACCATAGCATAGAGGATTTTGTTGGTGGCCAGATAGGCGTCACAGTTAAGGGCAACAGTAATGGGAGAGTTGGATTTAGCTTTTGCTTCATACAGAGTTTCATCTTCTCATAAAGATTAAACATCAAAGGAGTTATGCAGCAAAATATACATGGTACATTGCATTGATACCTTTTTAATTGACTTGAAGATATACTGAAACAATGGTATGGGCAGAAAATGACCATTCCGCTGTTACGATACATTTGAAACTCACCTCTCTTCAAGGTGTAATGCAATATAGTGGCGCTCATAGTAAATGGCTGTGATTTCTGCATGTCAGGTGTTAGCAGAGCATCACTGCTGAAAAAGATGTTCTCATTTAACTTGGAGCCTCTCAGAAGCGAGAGGTTGAAGGATAAATCTCAGGAGTTGTGTGATGAAGAACAGTATATCAAAGTGAGAAAAATATATTTCTACTCTACAACAAATGGTAGTGTTTGTTGTATCCATTCCTTGTTGATTACCTCCACAGGCCTCTAAAAAATGATTCAAATAAATCAAAAAGAAAAATTACTTCTTGGCTTTGTATTTGTATGGTTATTGCAAAATAGATGTCGCTTTGGTTTAAAGGCACTATATGAAGCAATTTACTGTGTATTAATCACTTTGTATTGCCAATGTGTGAACGGATTGTAACGTAACTTAAATACTGAGACCTTCTCCGACTTTATTGGTTGCCTATACCAGCCTGTGGACTGTAAAGGACTCGGGACAGTTTTGCTGGGAAAATCGAAAGGCTGTGACATTTATACATGCTCCCCAGTGTCTTGCCTCTCTTCAATTCTCCAGTGGGCAACACTAGCTAACGTTAGCTTAGAAATGGAGACCGCTAACGTCACCAAATGACCTGGCACCCTCCGCAACACAAAGTCCATGTAAGCACAATACAAGTTGTATCTAAGCCAATGTTGGGGGGGTGAAAAACTAGGGACATGGAGGGACCTTCATTTGGTTTTGGGGATCAAATCCAACCCTGAGCTGGCTTCCTATTGAACAACAATACTGCAAAGCATGTGAAATACATTGTGGCATCATATATTGTGATACTGTGCCAATTCAGAGGATGCTTGCTCGCGCCTAAGTCTTTGCTGTAAATCCCTCACTTGCATGTTTATATTTGCAAAAGAAAGAAGGATTACTTTATTTTGTTCCTTTCCATGTAAAATAAGCTAATTTTCCAGAAGTACTTTATCTTCAGCGGAAGCAACAGTCCAGTGGTCATACAGCAAAAGTGGTGTAAAAGCTTCAATTAGGACTGGAATTGTAAACAGTTGTGCATAATCAGGTACTTCCTCTGAAGCTTTTAGCTGATTAGGCTTCATCAGACGCTATCTGTTTCCCACTTGTAGAACCCCCATCTGTTATAATGTTTAACTGACACTCTCTTAGCTTTGACAGAAGATGTGCAGGTGTGGGGATGTGTTTCCCTCTCTTTCCCCCCTATCTCTCTTGCTCTTCACACTCTCTCCTGAGCTTGGCAAGAGATCGATTTCCTTCCTGAGGCGAAGTGTTCAGATGACTAATGCTAAGAACGGCAGAGAGCGCGGTGCTCCCATCAGTTCTAGCACCTAAGCACTGTTGACAGGATCCTAAGAACTGCAGCCTCAGAACTGATGAGGCAGCAGGAAGGCGAAGAGCGCACCGTCAGAAGCAGACAGGTAGAGGGGGAACGAGATGGAAAAACAAAAACAGCATGAAACTAACAGTGTTGGGCAAGGTACTTTCAAAATGTAATATATTACATAGTACAAGTTACTTTAATTTGAAAGTAATAAGTGACTTTACAATATTACTGTCTCTGTAGAGTATAGAGTAAAAAAACGCTGGTCGTCTTGAGGTCTTTGGCAGAGTGTCTCCCCGGTGGAGGGAAGCGTGGATCGGATGAAGTTTATCAGAATATTGACCTGCTTCTCTGGGCTGGAGAGGCTGATGTTTACCCGAGTGAGGGGTGCCTTCCCTGGGGTGGATCTGAACGAATGTGGGGCTGGGTGACTGGAGCTCCAAAACGACTTTTTTTTTTCTCTTTGTGATTTCTCATCCATATAACATTAGCAGACCGACCAGAGGTAGACAGTTAACTTTTTATATTTAGGCAAATAAGAGGTGGGCAAAAATGATAGAAATGACTGTAAAAAACACCTCATTCAAAAAGAATGAATGTTCTTCTTTTATAAAAGCAGGAGATTTGATCTTTATTTTGATATATATATTAAAAAGGTATACTATGCAGGATTCCCCCCTCAAAAAAGTATAGACTCCTCCTAAAGTAATCCTTCTCAATCATCACCTGTGACCACTAGAAGTGTGTGGTGGTGTCTTTCTGCAGAGATCCTGCCCTCTGCCTGGATTTTCCAATTTTCTTCTTATTTTGCTGTGAGGGACGTTTCTGCGCGTCACCCTTTGGGCACGAAGGTGTGAAAATAGTGGACACAGCACCGAAAAATGCAAATATAGTAATAAGGAGACGCCACGTGGACAAAGCTAGTTCTAAAACGAGTGAATCTGAGGTTTGCTTTCACTTTTGTCGAGCCGGGGAGGAGGGGCCAAGTTTGAATGTTGTGTTTACAAACAGTAAGCGACATTTCCTGCATATTATGTCTTTGAGTGTTTACATATTCATAGTACAAAATATTCTGGGGATCTTGAAAGATTTGTGAATCAAAAATGCTGATGCTGGCAACTTTATCTGCTTTTCCATTTTCTGCATTACGCCTCATTCAGAGCGGGCTTTGGCCTCCAACCCTCATCTGCCCCAGATTTGGGTGATGACCCTAAAATTGCAGCCTGTCCTCCAGAGGGAAAAGACAGCAGTTGATGTTTTCTCCTACTCTGTAATACGACCCACATGAGCGTTTACTGAAATAGCGTCCCGAGCAGTCAGAGCAATTATGACCCTTATTGACATTTTATTGTGAGGCGTGTCCCTGCCGTGTTGTGGCGCCAAAAAGCCGGTAGTGATGTCACAAAGTATTTAGAGGGAAAAACACACTAAGGGTGGGCAAACACAGGACTTTCACCCAGGACACCGGGGTTTGTGTCCCGGTCGAAACTAAAATTAAACAGCAAGTTCTTTTTAAGTCAAAGTAAAAACCGGATGTATGTGACGTACCACGTCATGGGACGTATGTGACGCAGATACATCACGGAAGTGAATTAATGTCTCAAATACACTGATTTTAACCCAAACCACAACCTTTTTTCTAACCCTACCAAGTTGTTTTGTTGTCCATTTTAAAGTTAACAGCATGTTTAAAACCGTGAACATAACGTTTAGCTATGAGGGCGAAAAACAGTCATACTGGTCGTATTTACTCTGATGACTAGGGGGGTTATTTTAGTAAAATGCTCATATGGGTCGTGTTGGAGAGTATAGGAAAAAGGATATGGTTTGGAGGACTGGATCACTGATACAAATGGCTGAGATTGGGTTTCTCTGTCTGTGTGATGGAGCGAGACTCTCTCGGTATCAAGTTTTCTGATCCTTTAGATTGGAAAAGGTCAGTTGATATGGTTCAAGAAAAGTGTGGATGCCTCACGGACTCATTCTCTTTGGATTCACATCCTCTGTTTGGTCTAAGAGCACTCCAGTCCCCCTTAAAGGACCTAAAAAAAAAAAAGAAAAAAAGGTTTTCGCACTTCTCTGCTCGTCTCGTTGCCACAGCAACTCTGACGGATGGCTGAAAGCTACATTACTGTGTCGAGTAATGCATTATACTTCAAATAAATGGAAGAGGCTAAAAGGATAGAGAAGATTGACACAACTGAAACATTATTTTAGCCGCACGTTAATAACCATGATGAAATATGGAAGCATATAAGAGACATACGTATTGAAATTTAAACACCACTGAATGCACAGCATTTAAATACTTTACCTGAATGTATTTATTCTGAATGCACCTCTTAAAATATTACATTTCTTTGGAATTTGAATTTTTTTTTTCAATGTTCATCATCATATGAAATTAAATCTCTCGGCCGTGAATGTTTCTATCCCATTTTTATTTTTATTTTATTTTATTTTTTATAATCACAGTTTTAACAGATTTCCAAAAGTAATGTTTATATTTTATTATTATTTTATTTTATTTTATATTTTATTATTATAAATATTTTATTCATTATTATAATGCTTCTTTAAATGACAAGTTTATTATAAACTGCTCTTTTCATATTAAAATAGATATATTTCATTCTTTTTTTTTGTAAATTTCTATTTTATAATCAGGACCCTTGACTTGCAGTACTTGCTACTACTACTATTACTACTACTACTACTACTACTACCACTACTACTACTGCTACTACAACACAAAATTAAAACTTGAAAGGTAAAGCTTCAACATATCCGCTACACATGAAATGTACAAATGTAACGTATCCATGGTTTGCAGAAACGCCAACATTTATTCTGCAGAGTTTCCTGAATGCAGGAAGTGAGTGATGCAGTGATCTTCTCCCTCAGAATCCATGCAGTTGAAGACATCGTTCTTCCTTATGGGTTTCTGTGGGCTGCTCCCAGAGGTTTTTCTGGCGCTGTATGAGTCAGACACTTTGCAAACACCAGAGAAGAGATCCTGCAGCCCGGTGCTGTTATTGGATGGCTCTTCACAATGCATTTATCTTTCTCCCATCTCTTCCAACACTCTCGTTACCTTCTACTGTACTTCTCCTAATCGAAACACCTCTCTCTCTCTCTCTCTCTCTCTCTCTCTCTGCCGTTCATCTCCTGAGAGTCTATTTTCTCTCTTTCTGTGTGCGAGTATGTGTGTTTTTCAGTGTGTGTTTGCATTAGTCTCTGTATGTGGCTTTCAGTACAGTTTCTCTGATACCACTCATCTCTCAGAACCTTGCTTTCATATGATAATTCAGAAGGCATTATTCAGTACGATGTTCAAGGTGTTTTGATGTATGGGAAGAGGCATGCAGAGCAGATGTGACAATGAGGATGAAACGTGAACAGGAGAGGCCCCAACTAAAGAAGCAGTGACAGAAAATCTCAATAATAGGCACATTATGGAGATGGGCAAAATGCATTTCATTGTATCTGAAAGAAAGACAGATGTCTCCTGAACAGGCTGTTCTGCACTTTGAATTTCATACGCAGGCCTGCATAGTGCTCCATCCTGTGGGACTAAATGGAGGTATTTTATCTTATAGCAATACCTATTAATTCAGCACTCTTTTTTTTTCATGCTGTCTTACAAATAAATCATAAAACGTCCTTATTTTTCGCATTGCAATGTCAAATCTCTTTAAATCAAGGTTTTTAAAAAGGCAAAATACTTTCATCTGCGGTACTTTTTAAGGATTTTTAAGGATTCCACACGTATATTATTATTAAAGTAACATAATTTTCTTACATTTCTATTTCATGTAAATAGCAGGAATATTACCCTCAACCTGTAGTTTAAATTAATGCAGGTATGGATGTCTTGTGTGTTTACATTACACTGTCAATGTAGGAATGTGTGTACAATTTGAAACAAGAGAAGAAAGAGACATTTGCAAATATACCCTGAACACATTATCTTAAGTACCAGACTACAGTTAAATGTGTCTCATAGACAAAATAACAAAGACTGTATTTTCATTTGCCAACCACATATACCTCAATCCATCACCCCAAACACAACTCTTGAGATATTTCATTCACTTTGGTTGTTCGAGGGAGATTACGTTTATCAGCAGAGCAATTACCATTTCTAAAAAAAGGAGCCTGTGGTCGTCTTTAAACATAAGGATGATGTGAGAGAGAATTCTTCTGATACCACATTTCCTTCTCTGAATTTTACTCAACAGAGCGGTAAACAGATTAGGGGGATTATAAAAAGCTCTTCCTCGCTCCTCGGTGCCCATACACAGACTGACATAATAATCGTACTCTATAATGTATTGTCTGAAATGTGCCGGAATGTGTCATTCATTTCTGTGGTGATTAACTGTAAATTCCTGAAAGGCGCACTGTGACTGCATAACTGCAGCTATAGTGGGTGTTAGGGCACAATGAGTGAGTATTAGATATAAAAAAAAAAATTAAAAAAAAAGAAATGGGGAAAAGTTAGCTTATGTAATGTGGAGAATTAATAGGTTTTTTTCTTTAACTTAGATGGATCAGTGAGGTTTAGGTTGAAGGAAGGTTATATGTTATGAAAAAAACCTATGCGTATTCCTCTGAAATTGCATTGGGTGCATAATGCATGCACACTAATATTCCACTATTAACAGAATATGACAATATTCCAAATTTGATACAGGTCATGCAAACAGCATATTCCGTTTGGATATTCCAAAAAAAGCCTTTTTCCGAATATAGAATTTTCCGATTAAGACATGCGGGATATGCAGGATATGCGAATAATATCTGCATATCCTGCATACCTGCATGTGGGATATGCGGGTATAATTCAGGTTTCAGAAGCATTCTTTGGACATGTATACAGCACATTCAGAATATGCGTCTCAAATGGGATTTTTACCGCAGTTTGCGACAGTCAGCTCTGTGCGTTGCCATGGTTATTGTACAGAAACAAACAAGGCTGGGGTAGAGATGCATGCACAAAAGAAAAGCCCACATTTCTGGTGCACACTTCCCGCAGGGAGAGAGAACGCACGGCCCCGGGAAGCAGCGAGGTCCGGTCGAGGGTGCTGTCACGGCCGGCGCCACAAGCCACCGCCACATGAAATAGTAATAAAGACTTTGATATCAACAGGTTTTTGTATATGCGCAAATATCACAACGTCGACCTTTTCAAGAAGGTGGTTAAAGGAATGAAAGAGGGAGGCTGTCCGCCACCACCGGTGAAAAAATCCTATTTTCACAGCTGCATATTTATTTTCATTAACCATGTAAACAGCTTAGTAGGAATATTGTCTTTTTTTCAGAATAAGGGCAAAAAACTGAATATTGTGTGCATGTAAATGTCGCCATTCAGTAAGGCAAGGCAAGTGTATTGATACAGCACATTTCAGCAACAAGTCAATTCAAAGTGCTTTACACAAAACATTAAAGGACATTTCAAAACCAGTTAAAAACAGTAATTTAAATAATGGAAAATAAAAAGCAAGCTGAGATAGATATACATGAATAAAAGTTACAGTGCAGTGTGAGAGATTAATACTTATTTGATATACTTATTTAAAAGAGCAGACCTGCAGTTTTCTGGGAGTTTGTTCCAGATATGTGGAGCATAAAAACTGAACGCTGCTTCTCCGTGTTTAGTTCTGACTCTAGCATTACTACCGCATCATCAGAGGAAAACAAAAACATTCAAACACGTGAAATCATTTACTTTCCAACGGTCTCTGAAGCCTTCTACACATTAGGTGTTGTCGGACCTGAGGAACTTTTTCCTAAATCTAAAAACATAGTTCTAAGAACCCACTTTTTCTTGTGTCCGCACCATCAGAAATATGAACGGTTGTAGTTAGCCGATTTAAGGATTTTTTTCAGCTCCTACAGTATTTACAGTAGGTCCTCTCCCAGCACATGTAAGTGTATGGTGATTGGTCGAACACAGGGCATTTCTCGCATACAACAAAATTCAAAAGTCATATTTAGCACGAGTAGTATGTTAGTATGTGATTTCGAACACACCCTAAGTTCACCTGAAGCCTCACCTAAATTGAACTTTTCAGCCCAGCTGCCCTCTTGTGCGTCATTCTATAAATTACGTCATTAATTATTAGGCTTCTCAAACTCCGCTCTGCTTTTGATATTACAAAACACAACTTAGGTTTAAAAAATGAAAATAAATGGCAAAAAAATAATTTCTAAATTTGACTTTTGTCTCAACAGTGGCGTACAGTATAGTGAGTTCATGATGATGCAACCTTCCACCTTGTCCTCAGGTCCCTGCGTGCCCGAGCACGTGGAGAGCTTCACGCAGTGCGAGGACAGTCTGGGCTCCGTCAGCTGGGCCCAGAGTGACGGGGCGGAGTCCTACCTGGCCATCGCACTGGGACAGGACGGCCACACACACATGTGCACCTCAAACACCACCACCTGCACCTGGGACGACCTGCACTGCGGAGAGCAGTACACCGTCCACGTCATCGCCAACGACTACCTGTGCAGCAGCATGCCGAGCAGCAGCACTTCAGTACGGACGGGTAAACAAGCTTTTGTACTTTCGTGCACCACGTCACACATACACAGACTGGAAAAGGACATTTTGCATGATGTTAGGAAATTAAAGGTTAAATAGAAGTCCAAATCAATCAAAACAAAGAACAGAGAAGCTCGGATTACAACACACACACACACAGAGGAAATGTGACTTAATCCTCTGCTCAGGACACAATTACTCCACTATATCTTTACACATCAAATATGTGTTTGCTGCTATATTAATGTTCTGCATGTCGAGTACAGAACCTTTAAGTCATATTTTAAGTTAAAACATTCCCCGGTTCTAGCGTCTCCAAAATAAACATTTGCTTTTGATTTTTTTTCCTGTTTTATATGATTTAAAATGAATTATCTGTAGTGTTTGAACTGTTGATAAGACAAAACAAGACATCTGGGACATTGTGACGGGCATTTTAAACTCTTTTCTGGCATCTTATTGACCAAATGATTAATGGATTAATGGAGAATGAAAATAATCATTATTTGCAGCCCTAATCACAACTAAACCTTTGTCTTCTGTTTTTAGCGCCCTGTATTCCTCAGAACTTGAGATCATCTCTGAACTGCTCTATGAAGGTGAATATTTTACACGTTTCTCTCAAAGTTCCTCCTCTGGAAATATTATAGTATTCCGTCTGCATTTCTGCTCTCTGAAGCACTTCTGTTTTGCAAGAGGCTATAACAAATGAATGAACTGAAAGTAAAACTGTACTGTAATCTGTTTCTAAGGTGGGATCTCTGACCTGGAATGCCAGCGACACTGCAGAGTTTTACATTGTGACGGCTGAAACCAACAGTGGCCACAAAGTGCAGCTGAGCACCAACGAAACCTGGACCTTCATCTCCGAGTTCCTCTGTGGACAGGAGTACTTCCTGTCTGTCCAGGCGGTAGACTCTGTCTGCACAAGCCTCCCCAGTCAGCCGTCAATACTCGAGTCAGGTAGATTCCTATTCATATTCACCCTAAAACTCCGGTTTTTAAACTAGTTTTTCTGAAGGCTCAACTCTGGTGACCCAAAGTAAGTTAAAGTAAAAGGGGAACACATATTACAAATTCTGTGTTATTGTCAAAACAAGTGGATATACTGGGTTTACCTCATTATAAAGTTCCTCTGTATTTTGTAACTGTCGGGTTATTGGGTTATTTCCTTGGATTTAATTATCTATTTTAATTATTTCACTATACTATTTCATTATTTTACTGAGAAAACTGTAGTTTTCTGAGTAGCAGTTTTCCTGAACACGTTAGCCAACGCTAGCAAGCAAGTTTTGTTGCCTTGTTTTATAAGAATGGCTGAAGAAAATACAATTGCCTCTGTACAGTCACTCACTCCCCGGGACCGTCAGTGTTACTTGAAAAAGTTCATGTTAACATTTTAGAAAGGGAGAGGACACTTAACAGTTTTCTTTACGTCTCTGGCCATACAACAAGCTAACAAAGTTAGCTAATGCGCTAAGAGAGCTACGAGAGAAATCATCCTCCTAGTCTACAATTTCTGATGCCTACAACAGACAATACTTTATTTAGCTTTACCTTAAATGAAGTGTGTGCTACAAATGTGAGCATTTTTGATGGTGGCCTAATCCTATAGTGGATGTGTAGTGTTACAGCAGCCTCCGTGAACGGTCCGCATACGTTACATGTTATCCTCTTCTCACACACACATGGAGAGGAGACACAGGTGAAGTGAAGATAACGGATTTACTGTTCAAAAAACATGTTTTTATGCTACTCTACCCTGCCTTGTCAAACTTTAACAAATGAAACAAAAACTGAATATTGTCACTACCGGTTACAAACAGGCTTAAACTGTTTTAATCAGTGTTTTAATTTGTCAAATGGACGGACTGCCTTCAGATTTTCCCATCATTGTTAAAAAAAAAAGTCTGTCAGTGACGGGAACTATTCGTTTAACGCGACCGCTGCTACTCTACTGCTCTTAGGTGTTTGTGTTGCCTCCAACTAACACTGTGACATAATCATTACGTCGGCTGTAAAAGGGTCTATAGGTGATCAATTTCAGTAAAATGTATTTTCAGTAAATTTATTATCCCAGATGGGAAACTTGATCTGCAGTCAGGTGCACAAGATAAAAACAGGAATATAAAAACAAAACAATAGCACAAAAAACATATAAACATGTACAATACACAGAGCACAATAATACACAATACTACAACAACCATCTCTAAAAAAAATTCAAAAATGTACATGTGCAAATTCAACATGGTTATTGCACATGGAACAAAGGAGTTTTTACTCCTATTGGTCTTAACCCGGGGTACTCTTTTTAATATGGACCTGGCCTTGCGGAGTACCTGCTGCTCAAAGATAACCGGACAAGGGGGTCTGTGGGATACCTATCACCTTTCCAGCCACATTATGTCTTAGGTGTTTTTTGTCTCTGATATTCAGATTACCAAACCAAGCAATCAGCGTAAAAGTATCTGCAATAACCCATTATCAAGTTTATTCATACAAATCCCAAAATCACAAATTTGTCTCAGATGGGTTTAAGATCAACACCCTCTATCCTATAGGGAGAAACAGACAGACACAAACTGATTCATTTCTCACCAGACTTGAAAAAAATAAACGACAACAACAAAAAATATCCACCCTGCATCACTGATATTAACCTTAGATCTTCACACAATGGCTCTACTGGTTATTCCAAAGTCAGCCTTCAGTAACAGTCTTGTGTCCTTCCCTCAGAGCCCTGCGCGCCCACCGGCGTGTCCAGCTTCATGAACTGCGTCTCTAACATCGCTGTGGTCTCCTGGATCGCCTCAGCTGGAGCGGAGTTCTACACCGCCACGGTGACGCAGGAAGACGGACAATCCAGCAGCTGCTGGTCCGACAGCAGTCAGTGCGGCATGGCTAACGTCCAGTGTGGACAGAACTACACGGTGACGGTCCTCGCCTCGCACGAGCAGTGCAACTCTGACCCCAGTGAGGCCCACACACTGCAGTCAGGTGAGACATTCATTTTATTTTATTCACATCTTTCATGCCTTTTTTTATTCTGCAAACAGAAGGCGTGTACATTGTTTTGAGTTTAAGTGGCTTTAATATGTTACTAAATAAAGTTCAAACAAATTCACTCAACCAGACAAGTCATCTAAACTTCACCTTCCACTTCCCAAGCAGAGATCCATTTTTAATAAAACATAGAGAGCCCCAGGGATGACGTCTTTTTGTAGGCCAACCCGGAAGTTAGCATCGCCCTGGTTCCTTCGACAAAAAGCCTATGGGATGTTTCCATTGGATTTTGGATCATTGCAGAAAGTACGCTCTGTGGAGAACACAAGTTTATGATACTTACATGTCATCACTACTAATCAGACATTTAATGTCCTCAACAACCTCTGTAGTCTCATTTAGACACTTGTTAGCAACCGCCTTTATAAAGACACGTTAAAGCTTCAAAATTCACCCATGGGGTATTTATTTATTTTATGTCGTAGAACAAAACGTTAAAATCACTGAAGCTTGTGTTAACCTCAGACCTTATTTCAGACGTCTAAACAAAAACACATTGACTTTTGAGATGTGCTAAAATGCTAAAACTTATTTCCAGGTTTTAGGACTACATACTCCTCACTTGAAATTACAATATTGTAACTCTCAAGATCTCCATTTCATTCTCTTTGGCTAAAATTTGGCGTTGACCTATGGTGATAAGCCGTAGTTGCAGGTGTGTTTTAGGATCTCACCTCCCATAAATCCTGTTTTATTTTTCCCGTTCGTAATACTGCAAATCAGTGGGCCATAGGCTCAATTACCTCATTCGGCGGTAGATGACTTAACATTTAAATTAAAATCTTTGAGATTATTCCTTTAAGGAACCAGTTAAAATGGGTCACAATGTATTGTTATAATTAAATTTATCTAATCTTAAAATGTATCTTATGTTTTAAAAAATATTTTGTATAATTTTGTATTTTAAGATTTCCTTCTTACACAATTTATATATTCCATTTATACACTGAATATTGTTTTGCACAGAGGTAATAACAAAGCATTTCTCAGGGTTTCTGTCCTCTTTCTGCACTCTGCACTTCATGAAACTTCATGTTGGCTGAACGATTTGGAAAAAATATCTAATTGCGATTATTTTTTACTGATATTACAATTGCGATATGATTCACGATATTGAATGATAATTTTCTGCATTATTATTCTCATTTTCATTGAAAAACATTAAAATGTATAATTCATAGTATAATTTATTTTTTGCGATGATCTGTACCAAACGATTTTCTTCTCAACTCTGTAGAATATGATTTGTAGGCAGATTTGCGATTTGAATATTGCACCAATCCATATTGTGATTTCGATAAAATTTGGATTAATTGTTTTTTACATTTTAATTTGTGCATATAAAACTCTAAATAAATCTCAAACATGGTCTCATTTCCATATCCTGATTCAGGCCGAACAAAAATCTGCAGTAGTGGTGACAGACAGCAGGTAGTATAAGTAAAGTCCATTATGTGTCTTGTATTTACAGGAACTGAGAAATGACTCGATGCCAAAGAAATGTATAGAGAAAAAGAGAAGAAAAAATCTATATTTGTCTGCAAAATGATCCCATTGCTGTCTTATTGTTGCCTAAACTGTGATTGTTTTCTATGCTCCTTTTTAAAAGACTTGTTTATATGATCTCAGACTTCCTGTCACTCCACGATTAGATAATTAAGCCGACTACAATCTCCTCTGCTTGTCTTTCTCCAGTGCCCTGTGTTCCTACGGATGTGGATGTGACGATAGACTGCTCTGAAAATGAGGCTCACGTGTCCTGGAGTGCCAGCGAGGGAGCTCTGTCCTACAAAGTGACGGCTCAGAGCACACAGGGAGACATGTCCGTCTGCGAGAGTACGGACGAGATGTGCACGTTGACCAACCTGACCTGCGGCCTGTCCTACTCCATCCAGGTGGTGGCGGAGGACGATATTTGCTCAAGTTTACCGAGTCCAGTTACAGACTTCGAATCAGGTAGAACAACCCTGATGGACGTAGATTTTGGATGTTTATATGTGAATATGTCACCAACCTATTGCTCTTAAAGGGATAGTTCTGATGTTTTTGAAGTGGGGTTGTGAGGTATTTATCCATAGTCAGTGTGTTACCTGCAGTAGATGGTGGTCAGCACGCCCCCCAGTTTGTAGAAACAGACAGGAGGACAGACACGGAAGCTACACAGCAAAACATATTTTAGACATAAAAACCACCTTAAAAAGTTTAAGTGTATGCTATATTTAGAATATTTTCACTTCTTTACCTTGCCGTCAAACAGCCCTTTATGACGGAGAACTGAAGTCATTATATCCATCTATGCTCTCTTTGACAAAAACAGTCATTTTACCTTCCAGAACACAGGAGTTGCTGGTCTTTCCCTAACTCGATCGGTTAATTTGTTTGTGTTAATGTGTGACTTTGGTGAATCCAATCTAACCCTTTAAAACACCAAAGTCACACAGTAACACAAACAAGACCAGAAACTCCTGTGTTCTGCGAGGTCAAATTACTGTTTTTGTCAAAGGAGTCTGGTAGCATGTAACGACTTCAGCTCCCCGTTGTAAAGAGCTGTCTGACGGCAAGTGGTGAAAATATTCTAAATATAGCATACACTTAAGCTGATATTGAGTTTTTTTAGGTGGCTAAAATATGTTTTGCTGTAGCCCCCCGTCCACAGCAGTACATTGCTTATCTTCCGTGCCTGTCCTCCTGTCTGCTTCTCTAAACTGGAGGCGTGTCGACAGCCATCTACTGTCGTTAATACACTGAATATTGATAAGTACCTCTGAAACCTTACTTCAAAACATCTGAACTAGACCTTTAACGTGTCCAAGTGTTACTCCAGCCCTCTGTTTCTTCCCTCCCTCTCTCAGTTCCCTGCCCACCTGTCGTTGGCAATGTGGTTCTGGACTGCTTCACCAAGTCGGCCCTCTTGGACTGGGCCTACGCAGAGGGCGCCCTGGACTACACCGCGACAGCCCGGTCCTCTAGCGGCCACGTTTCCACCTGCAACTCCAACTTCACCAACTGCGAGCTGACGGAGCTGCAGTGTGGTCAGACCTATAATGTGATCATCACGGCCTCTAATGAGGAGTGCAGCAGCCCTCCGAGCACCACGCTGCAGGTGGAGTCAGGTGAGCTCTCTTTGTTCGCTACGTTCACATTACAACTTATTTTTATTTTATTGTTTAAACAAGGACCAGCACAACACATTAGGGATGGGACAATAATGGATTTTATAGTGAACTGCGATTAAAAAAAACACTCACAATAAGTTGATCGTGGTGAATTTCCATTATCGGGATAATCGTGAATATTGTGAATGTCGTCATGGATTGACTGCAGTTTACTACAGTGTTCTTAAACAAAAGTTGGAATGTTTTAAAAAGAAGTCGTAATGTTTAGAGAAAAAAAATCATAATGTTTAGAGAAAAAGTTACAATTTATGAGAAAAAAGTTGTAATGTTTTGATAAAAAAAAAATCACAATTTGAGAAAAAAGTTGTAATGTTTCAAGGAAAAAAAATATCAACATTTTATGAGAAAAAAAGTCCCAACAAAGCAAAACGTAAGGTTAAGTGATTCCAGTGTGTTTTAGTGCCGTTTTAAGAGTTTCAGTGATATTTCGTTGATTATCGGGTATATTATCGTGAATCGCAATTATTTTGGCCAGGATAATCGTGGCATGAAATTGTCATGTTCCTACAACACATAGAACAGTGCACAGTAACCCCCCCCACCCCACACAGCTATACAGCACATCCAACAAAAAATAATGGAATAAGATTGAATAATAAAATACAAATAAAACAATATCTAAAAAATATATGTTTAAAATTTAAAAAAATAAAAGTCACAGACCATATGTATATGTGATTTAGGGTAACTAGTCATCAAAAGCCAGATCATGTCATGTGTCCCATCATTTTAACATTTAGTTTTACTGACCTGTATTGTCTAAATGTCTGCTCTTGCTGCAGTGACAGTGTGAGGGTGGGGTTACTTAGTATATACTGTAACTTGACATCACTGTTAAGTTTAGTTACAGTTGCAAAGCAGCTACCGGTCATTGTTTTCACTTCATATTTTACCCAAAGAAATCATGAATTTTTGACAATTTTCAAAAAGGATCAATCAAACAAAAATGTCTGCAATTGGATTGTAAAAATACAAATTTATATTTTATATTTATATTTAATCATCTATTTATTTTTAAAATATCTTTTTTGCAACAGCAAAAAAAAAGCAACTTTTGGATGTGTGGTGACATAAAACCCAGGAGAAAGTCAGGTTAAAATGGGAGGTGGAAAATTAAAAACAAAACCTGGTATTTTATGGACAGCAATAAAAAATCAAAAGAAAAGTTGAGCATTGAACACATGCATACTTCACACCTTCCTCTACACTGATGTGTGGTTTAGTCAGAGATACACTGACTCTGAAAGTTTAGCAGAAGAGGTCAGCCAAATAATACTTTTTAATTTGTTTAAGTTTCAGGTAAATCAATGTTTGTAATGTAAATCAACAGTTCTCTGAAAATCCACCAAAATCCCTGAGAATGGGTCCGAAATTAAGGCCAAAAATGCAAAAAATTGATGAAAAACCTCCTCAGTGATTTCTTTTCCTCTCACGTTCCTCCTGCAGTGCCCTGTCCTCCTGAAGACGTGGAGTCTGTAGTGGACTGCTCCACCAACACCGCCCATGTGGAGTGGCAGGCCAGCAGCGGGGCAGATTCCTACGTGGTCCAAGCCTTCGGCGTGGAAGAACATGAATCCAGCTGCGAGACAGAATCGCAGTCCTGCGTCCTCTCAGACCTCATGTGTGGCTTCACCTACAACATCAGCGTGCTCGCCATCAACAGCGTGTGCAACGTGTCGCAGAGCGTCGTGACGCAGCTGCAAGCAGGTGAGGACGATGCAGGAGGTTTAATGTTGAGGCCTTGGCAGCGTGATCGATGTCTCTGTTACAAATTTGAAATATCTGGATTTTTTCTGTTGCTGAGTCAGGGTAGGAGAAGATTTTCAGAATCTGAAATATTTTATTGATCGTCGGGGGAAATTGGGTTCGTTTTCCCGTTCTAGAATACAAATATATACCCTGTATTTCCTCAAATAGTGACCGGGACCTTTATTTACCTCAGCTGCAGAGGGGGAGGCAGGCTTGTGTTACAGGCAGGCCTTTATTTCAAAGTCCTTCTGTTTTGATAAGTATATTTGGTCATATTTTAGTATGAAGCCTCATTTTGATCTGCTGTTTGTCCTGTTAAAGTTACTGCATTAGGCCATGGTCATACATGAGCGAAATTAACTTCTATTGTATGCGAGCGAAGGGGCGAATCTTCACATCGCATGGAGTTCATCTATGGTGAACTTTGATCGTCGAATATCTTATCTTTCCAGCGGACTGATACCCCTCATTTCTTAACAAGGCTTTTATTGTGAAACATTTGCAGGAACGTGTGGTGGAAAATTAATTGACTTGCAAGGTTCTCATACGGCACTTGAAATGTATATACTGCGATATATGTACTGAGTACGTACACGATAAACGGACAAAACGGATGCAGAATCCGCTAGGCAGCGTCCTGCGTTCTCATACGCATTTTTCAAAGCAAGTATATAAGTATATAACACTCACAGTGACTGAAATCAGACAACAACACTTTAGATGAAGAATCCAGAACAACAAGGTGTTGAAAATAGCATGATT
>JAOVVB010251044.1:0-20362 GCA_028570985.1 Heterobranchus longifilis | reverse complement strand
GTTAGTCCGACTTCGAGAAATACGATCTAGTACGATTTCAGTCGGACTAAGATGTTTACATGTGTTTTAAAAGTCCGTTTTTTGTCGGACTAATGCAATAATTCGACTTTTTCAAACATCATGTAAACGTACTGAGTGTTTCAGGACTACTCAGGACCACTTACCCAATAAAACAAATCTCACGGACCACCTGTCTATTTTGGCCATTTTTGTAGACTATTTTTAAATATGAGTATTTTGAAAGTATTTCTCAAACCTTGATTTATGTGAGTAACAGCTAAATCTTCACACACACACACAAAAAAAACAGGATTTTTCATTCAAATATGTATTTCATATTTCACCCAAATTACAGGAGGACTCTTAATGGATATGGTCCTGGACAGTGAAGACGTTGACGGCTTTTCCTTGCAGCATCATATTCAAAGCGTTGAGGGTGCTGAGAACATCAGCCAGGTAGGTCTACCATCTGCCAGTAATGTGAGCCACTGGAAATCATGCACTCTGTCATACAGTTCATCACTATGATGCTGGAATAACTCCTCGTTGCACAGTTTAAATAGATGAGTGAGGACTTTCCCTCAGTCTGTAGCCAGCAAACTTCAGCAGGAAAAATAAGTTTTGTGCGTTCTTGTCAGTTGACAGTTAGTAGGCTGCTAACAGTAAACTTTATTCCTCCGTATTTCCTGTCAAATGTCACGCTGATAATTTCTGATGTAAATCAGAAGCAGTGTCGCAAAACGATCGGCTTCTTTGCTGAACTGTTTGAATTTACATACAAGTTTACTGATGAGAACACATCTATGCTAACGTTACTCACTACTAGGCTTTGGAGTCGCCTGCAAATAGTTGGAGAAACACTGTATTTTAATTTAAAATTAGAAGCATATTGTAACGACTGCAGTTGCACGCTGTGTTATGAACTGTTCCTGTTGTAGTTTAAGTGTGTTTTAATGATGCTCTGATGATGTTTTGGGTGTGCATTTATGTTACCTGGGTTTTATCGTGGTTGCTTTAGTGTTCATGTTAATTTACAATGTGTTACCATGATTGAGACCTGTGTGGAGATCGATGGGCTCTGGGCAGTGTGTGTGTGACGTTCAATGTCTGTTACATGCCTTGAAAAGTCAGAACTGTAACTTGTGCGAATCCTTCCATGCCGTCCGTCACATTATTTGACCTAATAATCTTCTCACGGACCTCCAGTGGTCCGCGGACCGCTCTTTGAGAAAGGCTGGTATCTGCTGATGTATGCAGAGTTGTGAGGATGAGGTGGAGTTAGTTTATCCAGGTGGGGATGTCCTGCACATGCAGTTATTTTACTACTATCCCCTGACCCTTAACCTCTGGCATTAGTAGATTAATAGCGACTGGCTGGGTGGTCCTGTGTGTACGTAGCATATTTTCTATGCAAGCGTGAGGTGAATGCTTGAGCATGAAGCAGCCTTATCCCTTTACATCTCCCTTTTGAAGCAATGATCGGATATTATGTGACAAAGACGATAGAGAACAAACGATTCCAGGTAGCTCTTCTAGAGATTGAATGTATAATGTAGTGTGTGGATGTAGAAGTGCAGTTCTAAGATATTAAATATCAAAGATTTGACATAACATCAGACAAGACTTTTATCTTATCTTAAGTTAAAGGAGTTTTCTTTTCTTCCTTTTTTATAATAACACCATAAAAGCACAAAATCCAAAGATCTTGAACTTGTAAATGAGTCAATTTTGCTCCTTTCTTTTTTGGAGCCACTTTTCCTTGAGTCTAAAAGTAAAAACATGTAAAGGGACAGAGATGCTGTGTCCTTGCTCTGCAGTAGGGGTTGGGCAGAAATCCCTCAGGTTAATCTGTCTAATAGCAACTATCCTGGCTGTCACAACCAGGCTGGGACAGCCACTTGCAGGCTCAGATGACTTTGTTTTGTCCCTGTCTGAGAAAGCCCAACTGATTGGGACTGTGTGTGTCTTTATGTACGTGTGTGTGTGTGTGTGTGTCTCGAAAATAGAGCCACATAGACATTGATTTGTGTTTGGTGGAACAGATCAAATTGTCCCCTCATGCTTGTATCCACTTTTCCGTGGCAGATTGTGTATCTGTGTGTTCTTCTGAGTGCGTCTATGTCTGTGTGTGAGGATTGTGTGTGTGTGTGTGTGCGCACAACATGGCATCCTGATTCCTGGGCCAAGCCGTCATTTTGCGCCTGTCACATTCTGTTAAGTGTAGCTCACACTCCTTCCTTAATTCCCCACATTCCCTTGTCGCCTCCAACCGTCAATCCAGACGCTCATAAACAGCATTTCTCAAAATGGCATCTGATTCATTACACCCCACCACACACAAAGAAGGGAGAATACAACCACCTCCGCCCACACACACACACAGCAGTTTATGGTATAGTGCCAAAGCTTAATTTCTCAAACAACCATCCCATCTTTCTAGCACTTTGTTTTGCTGTTACCAGTGGCCGGTTACACAAAACCCCTTAAATTTTCTCCTTAAATATGACACTTAATGTTTAGTTTCTCCTTAGCTGAGGGACTGGTTTAACGGTGTTGCACAGAATGCCTTAAAATGTTTCCTTAATTAAGGAAAAACTTTGAGGCATTTATGGCATTGAAAGAAATTTTGCAGCAGTAACATCCTCGTTGCCAAGGTGATTGTTTGTTTGCATTGTGGCTGATGGTCAAAAGGGAGTCAGTCTGAATGTTTACAAAAACAAATGTATGTACAGAAAACATATACAGATGTATTTATCATGTATTTATAAATGTATTTACATGTATTTGAGTTGTAATTGTATTTGAGTTGTCTATATGTTCAAAATTACCAAAATAAACAAAAGAACCTAATTTGAACCCTGATGTGGGTCCCATCTCAAATTGAGTGCCGGTCAAATCTAAAATGTAAAATCAAAAATCATTCAGCGTTCTCCCGGTCGCAGAATGTTCTTGTCGGGATGCGTTCATTTTTTTCATTTATTGCCATAAACTCGGACATATTGCAGTTAAGATCGAGTCAGAGGCACCTTACGTTTTGTTTTTCCTTACTTTGGTTGCTAAGGTCTTTTGTGCAACAGTTTAACTGACTTTAAGGGATTGCTTAAGAATAAGACCAAGATAATGAGAAAACCTTAAATATTTAAGTGAATATTTTAAGGAAACCTTAACTCAGACTTTAAGGAAAATCTTAACCCAAGGTGTTTTGTGCAACCTTGCACAGGCCCTCAGCATATACTGTGCTGAGCACTTTACCTCTAGTGATCCCATTAGTGTGATATGTGGAGTCGTAGTACTTGATACTCGAGCCGCACATAATCCGAAACAATGGTTACATCTTGAAACTCTTGTTGTATTTATCACAAGTGGATTCATGTAGCTGTGGAGGATCTGCAGCCTTTGTTACTGTTATTATCTTAACACTGAAACATCTGTGAAATCTGTTCTATAAAAAGATTGAGTCTCCAGTCTGCCCAAAGAGGGTCGTCACTGTGAAATGGCTTCAGCGGGGAAACTTATTTGACTGGTCCGTCTGTGATTATAGCGTGTTACAAATGCCCTGTCAAATTTAAGGCCAGTTTTTCTAGATATAAGCATGCTTGTGCTTAAAATAAGCAAATTTGGCTGCCAGTGCAGTAAGTTAATTTTACTTGATGAGATGTCTTAAAATAAGTCAGGCTGTTTAACTGTCATTACAGCACACAACATCTTGAAATATGATCAAAAACACAAATTTCAAGCAATCTAGTGAAGACTAGTTAATGCAAAAATCAGGCTTCTAGCCTTGAAGTGGATGTTTTACAGACGTGTCCCTTGTATCTCGGTATAAATAACTCAAATAAAGACAAAGTCAAACGAGCTTAGAAACTGCAAGATAATCCATTTATACTAAAACAAGACCAACAACATTTTCTAAATCTAATATCATTACACTTGACTAGATCTGCAGTTTTTGCAGTGCATAGATTAGCCTAACCATTGCACTATGACACACAGGTTGTTTGCATGGTATATTGGGGACTGTTTCACATTCACACAACAACAAATCATTAAGACGTGATGGAGACGATGTTTGAAAAATGATACTGATGATACTTAAGACTGTCATGGAGTCATTTGTGGTCTGCAGTTTTTTTTCCCCAGCAATAGCCATTAAATGCATTCTGCAAAACCTATAAGTTATACAGTATTAAAGCATAACCTGTATGTCGCTCTCCTGAAGCATCAATCTATAAACTGATGAAGCATAATATCAACGATATGATTTGAGATATTAGGGGGAATGATAATTTTTACATCATTATTCTCATTTTCATTGATACAAATCTTGAAATGATTATGATTTTTGTGGGGATCTGAACCAGACAAAGATGTTTTCTTAAGTCTGCAGTATATGACATCTCCGCAGCACTTTAATAATTTAAAATGGTATTTTGACACACATTTCCCCTTTTAACAATTGTTGCGCCTCCTGCGATTTGAAAATTGCAGTAGGCCATATTGTTCAGCCCTAGCCCCTATATGTAGGATCTCAAAATGTTTGACTTTAGTGACTATGGTATTTTTTTTATTTTTTATTTTTAAATAAGTGGGAAACTTCTGTGTTAAAAGTTCAATTTTGGTCTGTTTTTCTGCTGCAGACTGGTGCGTGAGCATGGACAAAACAATCAGTATGTATCTATTATACAACTATTTGTTTTTTAAGAAATAAATGCATACATATTTTCTTGGCCATGCAGGGGCAGAAAAACTCCAAAACAAGGGTTTACAAGTACATTTTACTCTGTGCAGCGTCCCACGTGGCTGCAGTCTATCCCAGCTCAAATTGGGTGAGACACAAGGTCAGTTTTATATATCTCGCCTAAAATCACAAATCACACATTTGCCTTAGAGGGCTTTTCAATCTGTACAATATACGAGACCCTCTATTCTTAGACGTGGCCCCTTCTTTGAACTGGGTCACGGGAATATGGTTCCACATACTTTTGAAAAGTGCAAAGATTGAAAAGATCTAGGGAATAGTCGATCAGTAGCCATGAAGGATTACTGGTAAAGCAGCCTTGCCGTCTGGAAATGTCACAAGTAAAGAAAGAACTACCGGTAGCATCTTCTATTGAGGATGCAGGAGAGATACGTTTGGTGTAAACAACACTGATATGTTACAATAAGTAAAAATGCCAGGCTGGTGGGGGGAAAAAAAAACGAAAACAAAAAAGTTCAGTCCCACTTAGCCCCTTAAAATGTCCACATGTGCTCTCAGCAGCGGCACTCAGCAGCCCTAAAAGAAGAAAGAATGTGATCCTGAGTGACACCCTCCTCAATCAAAGTTTATCAGGGCTCAGCCACCTCAGCTGAAACCCCATACATCCTATAAAAGTGTCAACAACTTACAGGCCTAAATGCAAGTCGTTTGTTTCGGTTATTTGGGCGTATTGAATTTTCTGTTTCGTGTTTGGTAGTTTGAGCTGTGCAGTCTACAGGTCTACCCATAAATTTAATTTAGTTTATTTTATTTTTTTGGGGGAAAAGCCTAGGTTGCAGTGTTTCTTCACTTTATGCCCTGACTTAGTGACATTATCCAACAATAAAAACTTTAGTATACTGCTTCACTATAGTTGAAGAATTAAAGGGTGTGTGTGTGTGGGAAAGGGATTTCACTGAAGGAGGGGTGTACCGCATCCTTTCATTCATTCTCATCAGGAAGTGTCGGGCATTCTTTATGGACGCTACATATTCGGCTGCCGTGACCTTTTTGTACATTCAAATGGGCACAACAGTAATTCTCTGCCAAGTGATGGTTCGTTTCTTGCTTTCCTACTCGCGTCACTCTGTTGTTCTTGACAAATAATACATACAGGGTTCCTACACAGTATGGAAAACTATAGAATTTAATTTTAGGAATTTCCAGGTCTGGATAAGTTTGGAAAAATATTTGTGTTTCCAGACTATTGCAACTGTTTTGTTTTCTAAAATATAAAATTCAGAATTTCTAAAAATAAATTAAATACAAGCAGTTGTTTTTTTTCCATGCCGTTTGGAGCCAAAATGTTTACCGCTGTGCGACGGTACGTGTCCACAGTCACCATCATTTCCACTCATGTCTGTATAAGCAGCCGTGCGATGCATTGTGATAGCAGCACGGTGCGTTTCGAGAGACGCGGTGTTACTTAATGTAAATCAGGGGCGTCCAGCAGGACTTGCCGCCTCTCGAAACTCTCAAAAATCTTTTGAACGAACCATTGTCAATATAAAATAAAGACAGATTCAGTGATTGCACTGCTTATTTCTCGCCTCTCACATTTACAGAAACACATTTCGGTGAGCTGTTTTCATAATGTAATAAAAAGTTTACAAACGAGCCGCCGTGTTGGTCCGGTTTGAAATCCGGGAGCAGACAGCAGTGAAAGCATTCGTCCAATCAGGTTCAGCAATGTGTTTGCAAGATTGTAGGAGGCGGAGCCTGGATGTTTTCTTTGTTGGTCATTAGTCAAGGAAGAGAAAGAATACAGACACGCCCATCAAGGGTCCAATGCTGGGAAGCGGCGCGATCCCTCGTGTCCAAAAACACCCCTGTGGACACATACTATAAGAGAGCGCAGGCCAGATAATAAACATAGTTATTTGTACTTCGATGTCAAATTTGGTCTGAAAAATCTACTGAGTAATCTGGAAATTTGAGTCTGGAAAATTGAAATGGAAAATGTGGAGGAACCCTGTATTGGCTTAAGAGGAAATGAGAAAAACTCACTTGTGCTAATCGCTCTTATGCAAAGCTAGCAAAACAGGTGGTGTTTTCACAAATTAACCCTTGTTCACACATACGCAGACACACATATGTGACAGAGGCAAGCTGATGGTCTGCTTGCCAGCAGCGTCCTGTATTGCAGGATGCAACTATTTGCTAAGCCGCTTTCCAGACTTGAGTGGAAAAGCAGAGGGAGACCATGAAGACACAGTCAGTATTTGTGGTCAGAGGAGCTTCAGCTCACTGCTGGGCAAAGATGTGAGGCAAAACATTTAATACACCACTAACACATCATTGCTCCGAGCCAGAGGAAATGAAGAGGGTGGACTGGAAATGTCTGTAGCTCTGTCCAATCAGAAGCAATCCGCTATGTAGGCAGGAAGTCTCTGTAGCTGCACAAGGTAATACAGCTTCCAAAAATAGCTATTTTATGTAGACTTTTAAGTAGAAATATTTGTCTCTAAAGGCCTTTACACACTGGGTGCGTTTTTATTTTCGTGAGATTTATTTGCACATCAATATATTTTTCGAACTGTTTTTGTCATGAGCACTTTCACACAGCATGTGAATATTACACAGCGAAAAAGCAACATTGTTTTTCGGAACAAGGTCGATTTTTCAGAACTTTTGCTTGTGGAACGGACATAGGCCTATTCAAAACGTACGCTTAAGTCACCTATGGGCTTCCACACAGTGTAGCCGAGGGTTATGAGTTGCATCGATACTTGGTGGTTATGAGGATTATAAAACAACAGAACAGAGGCTCCGTAGTCCTAACCAGCTCTATAGCTGCTACATGCTCCACCATGGTCACCAGCTAGTCCTGGGTTTCCTGCAGCGTCCTGCAAGCCTGGTGGCCCACCGAGCCTAAGTTGACCCCCCAGTAGGCCTGGGTAAGCATTTGGGCATTTAAAAAAAAAAAAGTATTTTTAAGACACTTTTTTTTTAAACTACAAGGCAGCTCGGTTAGAAACTTATATTTTCAAATCTCCAGTCAGCTTTTAACACTCTATGGAATCTGTAGTATAGTTTTTTTACATCCTTAATTCCCGCAGTTTCGTCCATGATTCTGTTATCACAGAAACTATAGGGAGCTGAAGGGCTGACATCTTGGAAGTTAGCGTCAAAAAGCCTCTGGGATTTTTGCATTGCATATTGGATCATTGCAGAAAATAAGCTCTGTGGTGACCACACAAGTTTATGATACTTACATGTTTTGTTCAGCGAGATAATCGCTCCACGTTTATGATTTTTAGAAGCATAAATGCGATTGCTAGAAGTAAAAAGCTAATGTTAGGCTTTCAAGGAACTACACCAACAGTCGCATTTCGCATGTAGAACAAAACTTGAAAATCTCTGAATCTTGTATTAACCACAGACCTTATTTCAGATGTCTAAACAAAAACACATAAAAAAAACCCCATCGACTTCAAAACGAGGGAACCGGAAGTGCTAAAATGCTAATTCATTTCCACGTTTTGAAACTACAAACTGATGCGCCCTATATGGGCCTACCTTGATGCTGCCATCAGTTGGTCACTAGTCTCGCGTAGCCAGACTTATCTCCACAGCGCTGTATCCATGCTGGGGGATAGTCTGGATTCAATGCACTTTCACTCCTGGATAGGGAAAAAACTCCCTGTTCTGTTTGTATTTGCAAAAAACAATCACAATCATCCTGGGTGGCGCTACGCCCTGACGGTGCCATGTTGTGAACATTATTCTTTGTAGATATTTACAATCATTCACTGAAAGAACAGAGCAGGCCTGCCTTATTGCATGATCCAAATCTTCAAAAACATTATCCAGTTTCAGGCTTTATCCAGGCACGGTTCACATAATGAGCCAGACTAGTCCATCACTGGGCCTAGCAACTTGTCTGGGGGAAACCCTGTAGTTGCTAACTTTGTCTCCTGTGTGGTGTTGGGTAGGTAGCGGACGGTGTGCCGTTCAGAGCTTTTTAACTGAAAACAGCTACCTGCTACAGCTGGAAACGAGCTCTGTTAGAGCGGTGAGACTGAATTACAAAAAGTTGGGGGCCATTAAGGCAAAAAATGATGAAAAAAGGATGATGAAACATGAAATAAGTATGAGAGCAAAATGGAAAGTTGTGCAGGAGAAGGACGATGTTATGACTTCAGAATAAACAAATGAGTTAGCACACATTTTAAGCCATTTATAAGTATACAAGCTGATAAGGCAAGTGTCCTTGATTAATTAAGTGAGAGTGACTTTCCATTTAATCACTGCTACAGATGCTGTAGGGCATAAACTCCTTCCAATGGCCTGTGTTTTATGGTAGTGATACATGAGCGTATGCCAGGAATGAGGATAAACTAAACATATTTTTGTGGTTTGTTAATATTATGATGACACACCGCTGTAAACATCAACAAATGCTTTGAGGATTTGGAGGTAATCATATCATTATTGTTGATAGATGCATGACATTTTGCTGAAGTTCCCCTCAAGCCTTAGAGGCACACAAAGTACACATAAAGTTCCCACTGATCTTTAATCAATTTATCCTGCAATAAGCTGCACAAATAGGTGGCGGATGGTGCTGCATTAAAATTCTGTTTCATTTCACTTCAGAGGCTTTTAATGTCTGACATATTTACCTTTGAAAATGGACCTCTTTGAATGATTCCTTTATTGGGATTTCCAACTGTATATAGTCCCTGGAAATATGTAGGGCGATACTGAGTAGTTCCATATCGGCAAGAGTGAGCTTTTGTTTGACTGGATCTAATGTTGTGTTTGGGGTCCCGGAGACCTCCGGCCCTCTCTAACAGCTCACAAAAAAACAGTATTTGCTTTGTATAATCAGCTTGATTCTTCATTAGTTGCTTAGAAATATGATTTTAAACTGACGTGTTTCAGAAAATGACACATTTACTCCCGTTTCAGATATTCCAGCTGTAAAACATGGCTTTACAAATCCCAAATAAGTGTATTTTAATTTTTTTTTAGTTTTATACTAGTTTGTTCAGAAGAGGTCTAATGAGGTTAGACCTCTGTTGAGCATAACTGACCCGGAACATAAATAACTATGTAGGATGAAATACTGTGCATTGCTATGTCCGTGAATTATGTTTGGCAAACAAAATGAATATATATTTGTTCATAAATAGCCCATACAACATATACATTTCTTATATTATTCTTATATATTTCTTTGGTGTAATACCAATACTTTATGGTCATTTCCATGTTTTGTAAAGTCAAACGAAAATACAAATATTTAAATGAAGAAAATTGGTTGATTTGGCAATTATCCTATAGAGTCTGTGGGAGCCATGATAGACCATGGCACCATGTGCAGCCCAGGAATGCATTAATATTTACAGTTACCACAAACATACAGTAGAAACCTGTTATCTAGTGCATAGAAACTGACTAACGAGGATCAGATTGATTTTCTATTTTTTTTTTTCATGGGAAACAGAATACACCTAATTCCTAATTCTACTAACAGATTGCTGGCAATTGCATTACCAACAACATTTAATCCATCTATCCTGCATAAAATCACACACTAACCTTGAACATCTCTCTAGCCAAACTCTCCATCTCTATTAAATCAGTGAATTTTAATTAACATTGCCGGCGAGTCCACTATTAGTTACTGTGACCATATGCTCATCTCCCTCGGCTTCACAGCAGCTGAATCACTGGCCGTCTCTTTTAACCAGAAAACACAATATGACAGCATTTGGCAAAGCCTGTTTTCTCATCTTAATGCCGCTGTTGGTGCCAAAGCCTCCTTTACTTTGTGATGAATCGGAGCAGAGCGGCAGCAGGTGGCAGTGTTGTTCTTCTGCAGTTCTCGAGCAGCTTTCTTGGCCTCTGCTCATACCTAACATTGATTAATTAGTTTATAGAATGTTGTGTAGACTTTGGTGTATTGGCTCTCGTTCTCTTTGGCTCCCGCAGACAGATTAACAGATAAATGGATCACCGTAGAGTATTCCAATGTGTGGTGAAATCAATATCTATTGTCCAGTTATAAAAGAGAAAAGAGTATCTCTTTCTCCTTATTTCAAACCCAAAACCTCAAACAGATATACTAAGGAATGGATCACTCAAAGAATAATTTTGTATTCATTTGAATATCTAGAATAACGTGTCATTATTCATCAAATAATTTGGGAGAAATCAAGGCTTATTCACGGTCTATAATATTCAATGAAAAACACTTTAGTGTGAAAGGAAAAATCTATTTTCAAAATAGTCATATGCGAGTTGATGGAAAACCTTTCAAGCTTTGCTAAATTGCCATTGGTTGTTAAGCATATTGTTAATTTCAATGAAAATTAATTTCCTTTCATTTCAATTCTGTAAGGTCAACTAACTTTGAATAGCTTAGTGAGAGTCCACCATTATCATTAAATGCGTGCTGATTGGGACTGGCCTCGACTGAACAGTTTATATGCTTGAAATAGAACAGGGAATTGTGGGTGCAAACCTTCTGGGGAAACGATAAGAAGAATCCCCTCCTTTTAATGAATCAATTGTGTTTCCTGCAAAAGAAATTAATTACATACCTAAATATCGCTTATTGAAAAAGACAAAGAAGTTAAACACTCAGCAATCAGTTGAGATAGAAAGGCACTTAATTTGTCATATAAATGAAATGCAGAATGAAACATCATTAATTAGCAAGAACAATAAGAGTAGTTGTTTGAAGGATACGGCGAAGGGTAAAGGCATGTGCTTCTGATCAAAGCTCTTGAGTTGAATGAAAGTTTCGGATCAAAAACGTTAACACTTAAATTAACAGCTCAGTGGATGAACAGTGAAATCATTCCTACACGGTATATACGTACATGCAGACGTACAGGAAGACGGCACATGTTTATGTGGAAGTAGAGGCTTATTCATGTTGGTTAAAATCACGTTGGCTTCTTCTTCGTCGTTTCATTGCATGTTAGCAGCCCTGATGCATACCAAGGGCTGTTTCTGTTTCATAAATGTATTTCTTTCCCTCCCTGTCAGAATGGGAAGATATGAAGATGTTAAGATTCTGTGAGTAACATGGACTGCTGAGTTTATCCTTCCTTCTCTAAGGAGAAAAAAAAATATTATGACAGATACTAAGACTGTGTTTTCCTTCTTCCCCGACAACGTGTTATGCATTTTATATATAAAACCCTCCTCAAGTGTAACAGCAGGACGGGAGATTCTACAAATCTAGTTCTTCGGCTGGATTGTTGAATAATTGCTGAAGCACCATTTGTAGTAGCGGGGCAGAGTGCCCTCTTAAACCTAGGCTCCGACTCTTAGACAGCCTCTTTAAGAGAGTCACGCCATGAAGGTCATCACTAATTCAACACTCTGCACCCTGACCAAGCAACAAAAATGTCCCCAAGAAAGAAAAGAGAGCCTCTGTTTAACATATTTAATACCAAACCGTGTGTGTGCGGATCTAATCATGCCCATTCTCTTTGAAACCCTAGAAAATGGTAATTAATTTTTCATGGTGTGAATTAGAATCCTAATTTGGAAATGTGAGATCAAAAGAAACAATTTCAATAGCTGGCTAGTGGAAGTAATCCTTAGTGGCCAAGGACAAGAGGCTGTGGTGTTCAAGATATCCCCAGTGGCAGCCTCACAGCAGAATGCAAAGAGGGATTTACTAGTTTTTGCTGAATCACATTAATAAACCATGTACCTATTAAACCATAACAACATTCAGAGGAGGGATGAGTCATGCTTGTTTTTTCGTTTTTATTTATTTTTTAAAAGCAGGTTTTTTTTATTTATTTAGAGATCATAGGGTCATACTTGTATTTTGGGGTTCTACTAGAACATGTTTACAACACTTTTCTTTCTCATACTGTCTGAATAAAGTCTACCTGCAGGCTATTATTCACCCTCTGTCTGAAGCACGAATGAAACACAATGTTTTAGCGCCTGTTTAAACCCAGTCTGCTCTGATTGGTCAGCTTTTCTGGGTTTTCCGCACCTGTGCTCTAGGCATCTCTGCACCGTCGCTGCAGCCAGAGAATGACTAACTGCACTGTAGTGGCACTTTCTGCCTATATTATAGTTGTGACATCACAACCGTCTGGAAGTCCTGATGGCTCATTTAAAGGGACCATTTTTGCATTTCTCATTTTGATTAGGGATCCACTGATACCACTTTTTTTCAAACCAAGTACTTACATTTGGTACTTGCTGATACCATGTGATAGGAGTACTAGGGTATCGTTTGTTTGTTTGAAACTATGCCTGAAAGTATTATTTAAACAGGAAGGCTACATGGTATCAAGTGTGATATAACTGCCATATTATGTACCACACTAAGACCATATGGTCACATTTAAATATATTAAAATGTAATAACGTATTTCAACAGTCAATTGGGAACAAACTGATGGTGGAAGGTAACTGTACAACAACAGCTTGAGTTACTCAGATTTCCAAGTCCACCTAAATGCACCGTCACTTTCCGAGCTGCACTTGAAAGCACCATGAAGTGCCGACATGCTGCTTTACCATCCATTGTTTGTTTACAAAAGTCACGGGGAAGACACGTTACCACAGCGACACAGTGACTCCAGGCAAGCATGAGGACTTTCTACTTCTGATGTTTCTCCGTCATCTCCAACTCCAGCAGTGGCAGTGGACTTTGGAAAAGTTAGCTACAGGCTAACTGTTAGCGTCGGTAAGCTAATTTTGGTGTCTTTTAAAGCAGACTGTTGCACATCCCGCTGTTGGAATCCTTTTGACCGAAATACAGCCACACTTTAGAAGACAGTTTGGCTTTAAGCTTTTTAATCGTGTTTGCAGTCTGCTCTATTTTTGTCATCATTTATCTTAAACTATCTCTACACTGTCAGCATCACTGCTCAACTGACGAGAGGTGAATCATGGACCCGATACTGATACTGGTATCGTATCGGTGCATCCCTAATATAGTATAGTAGTATTGCTCATATGCATGTATATTGTCAGATCTTTCAGGAAACACTGAAAGATCATGCACAGTGATGCATGCTGTGCATTATGATAACTGCATTATGATAGGCTATCATTGGCTGTAGGGATACTAATTACAAATCAAATTCATTTTCTTTTGTGCAGCCTGCTGTGTGTGAAATCTGCTTTACAATATCTGCTTACAATTAATTAAAAATGTACAAGACTTGCTGGTGATGAGTGTCTATTGAGTTTCATTAGGGTTAGGTAACTAAATCTAATGCAAAACCACGGCTGTGATCGCGACAGTTTGGTGTTATGGTGCTCATTTTTAACCTGTCTTTCCTATTTCAGACAGAAGAAAAATGGTTGTGGCATGCAGGTTTATGCAGCAAAGAAAAGACGTTGTGATAGCCTTTCACTGAGGTCTGATGACAATTATTTTTGTTCAAAATCAGCACGCTTAAATAAGAGGCTATAGCACAGGAATAGTTCAATTATTACTATTGTAACTATTCTTCATCTGCTAACATACATCAGTATACCAAGCGTGACCTTGGGGTGGAAGAAAAGGGAGGCTTAGAAAAAATGAAGTAAACTTCTATCATGGGCATGTGAGAAATACGGTGGTAAATATGTCACAGTGTCATATTTTATATAACCATGGAACATAAGCCCCTTTTCCATACACATGGGCTGGCTTTGCTCGACTCGGTTTGGCGTGGTGCATCAGCCCAGCACGGCAGGGATTTGCATTTCCATGACGACAGGGCTACCTGATTGAAGGTGTGTCTTCAGTGGTATGGCCTGATGTCTCTATGAATTTTGGCCATTTTTGTATATTTAATTATTAGTATTTTTTTAAAGTATTCCTCATGACACGAATATGTAGGATATTAATACAGACATTCCTGTTCTTACGTTGGGACGTCTGCTGTTGTTATTTAGAAGCCGGCGAGGCTGAGTGACAAAGAACAGCTGTAAAAACGGTAGAAAACACATTTAATTTCCTTGAAATTTGTCACAATAAAAGTCCCTCGTTATTTTGTTATTCAAAAGCTCTTATTGTGAGGCCGCAAAATAAGGAAATCTTCATCAGCTGTAACTTAAAGTTACAGTGTGTCATTTTTAGCGGCATCTAGTGGTGAGGTTCTAAATTGAAACCGATTGAAACACTATCCCGCTCACCCCTCCCTTTCTGAGAAATGCACAAGCTACGGTGGCCAACAAACACTCTTTTCTTCTATGTTTTCCGACCGGTGCATTTCTGGTGGGCGCCCACTAAATGTAAAAACGTGAAAGGCTCGTTCTAGAGATAGGTTTGTCCGTTCTGGACCTTTAACACAACTCCTGCCGTAAAAGTGAACATGAAACTGTAAAATAAAGCAGATATCTGACATACAAACAGGGAAGCAGGAGAGAAATTAAACTTTAAACCACAGTCAGTTAGAAGCTACAAAGAGCTCAACGCACAAGACTTAAAAACGCCTTTCTCTCTGCTCACACGAGTAGAGTCGCTCGCAACTTGGATCACGCGTTGAGGAGGGAGAGAAGCAGAGAAATCACGGGTTGGCCGCGGCCGGCGAGACGTCGCTTGGAGGCGGGTCGGGCTCGCTTTGGCCCGGAGAAGGACCATCCCGGGCACGGATCGGCGTGCTTAAACTGGTAATGGAATAGCAAATCAGCGCAGCTCGGTTTGGCTCAGCGCAGCCAAAAGTCCCAATGGAAAAAACCCAGTACACAGTACACAACCTGCAGTAGTGGGCAAAGAAAGTCTCACAAACATTGGAACCCATGTAATTATTCTCTTGATTAGAGATTAATCTTCATGCAGCTGTTTGTGGCATTTTTTAGTGCCATTCGGCTGTGTACAACTTTGCAGTGCTTATTGCAATCACTGGGTTCAAAGTTCTTAATACCATTAAGACTCGTAAAATTTACTACACGTGATGAAACTGTCACAGTGGCTCTTGGTTTCATTTATTCGTTCTTGTCTCATCTTCCTCTGGCTGCAGCTTATTTCAAAATGCCAAAAAATACTCAGAAAAAGACATTACTATTCATCACATATGGGTTATCTCGAAAACAAAGAACAAAGCACTGATGTGAGATAAAAATATTCTCGTGAACAAGAATCTGTTTTGTCAATGTGCAAGTTTTGTTTGACATTTTTAAATATACATATGCTATTTACCCCTTTCACATTTGACAAGGTGTTTTGCGACTGTGCTTTATTTTTTGACTTGCACTTTTGCTTTTCTTGTCTTTTTATCAGATGCTATAAGAAGAAAATGCCTAAAGGTCTCAAGCAGGAACTGTCAGCCAAAAATAAAATTCCACAACAAAAAATGACAACCAATTCAGAAAATTAATGAATGATTGCTGGTCATATTTAAATATGCACATGCATTTGATGTACAGTTATAGTACTATGTACACAAGTCATGCAGTAGATCTCATCTTTATGAAGCTTATAATGTTCAGTGTGTTGACAGGGAGGTGTTGGTTGAGCTCTATTGTAATATTAAAAGTCATAGTTGGCAAAGGTGTATTATTGTATATATGGACAGTAGGGCTGGGCAATATGAAGAAAACCAAATATCACAATATTTTTGATCAAATACCTCAATACGATATTGCGACGATATTGTAGGGCTGACTCTTGTTGGTCAGCTATTCTTTACACAATGAGAGTTTTGATAAATAATCATCAATAATGTGGATATAATCAATGACTAAGTGGGTAAAGGCAAATAATAGAACAGCTAGAACAGTCTGGTAAGTTCAGTAAATGACATCACTTCACTGTAATGCAGCCTTTAAAACCCAGGAAACACTTATGCCATATTACAACATCCAAAATCTAAGACAAATTTTTTGATTAACTGTGCAGCCCTAATCTACATTAACCGATACCGGAGCGGTATTCCATCGAATTAATACAAAAATAAGGGGGTGCCATCATGAAACCAAAAAAGTATTAAAATATAATATTTATGCTGTAATAGAATTTATTTATATATATTTCTGTTTGACTTTAATATACCTTGTGCTAATTGAATTGAGTTATAAAACTGTGCAGTGATATTCAAACATTTATGTCAAATAAATGTGTTCTATTTTCAGGAAGTTGTGAGTGCAGCAGATCGTTAATTAACTGCAGGCTGTTTTTTAGGCAAGCTGGTAGGCAGGCACACACTGTCACTCCACCACAGTGAAAATAACTTTTCTTCAGACTACATCTCCCTGTAGCCATTCTGTTTTCACAATAGCCAGAGGTCTTGTTCAATTAGAGTGTAACCATACAGTAACCGCTAGATAATTTTTACTCTTCCTGACTCTTAATAAAATCCCTATTTAGCGAGTTTAAACAATAAATGATTACTTCTGGTGCAGTGATAACCCTCAGGCAGGCTGCATGAAAGTTGCATTTTTAGGTCACTATCTTGTTTAATTCAACGTATCAAGATGTATGTAAGTATTTAACATTAACATTTAACATTAAAGCCAATGGTCAGATGTTCAATGTTATAAAATAAAACATTGTTTTCAGGTTCTGACCAGGAGAGGGATGTTCCTCTCTTACAATGAGTTAATTGATTTGGTTCCTCTTTTTACTTCACTAAAATCCAGAGAAAAGTAGCAAATCTTTGACTAGAGAATGTTTGGTCTTTTTGTTTGAAAAATGATTCAAATGATTATTAATATAATTGCTGATTCACTTCTTGTCAATCAACTAGGCTAACAGTTCAGCAGTAAATACAAATCCCTCATGAATGTCAGCCATCCTAAACCTAATGGCACTAAAGTGTTACTTTATTAACAGTCTAAGTGCAATCACTATATGCCGACATCAGAGATTTAAACTTTACCTACACTTACGTAAGTTAACAAACAAAAGTTATGAATGTGTGCACGCACACATGCATTTATCTTTCTTTGTCTGCCAATCACGATATCTGTCTGTCTGTCTTTTTGCTTTGGGATGTCTTGCAGTTCAGTCAATCAATAGAGTTCATGTTTTGCAACAGTTCTGCTTTATTTGGATGCCTCACTGTAGAACCATCTTGAAAAGTACAAGATAAGCTTTTGTGCTGCTATACCCCTCCTCCCTTGCTTCTCACACACGTACAGACAGCGGATCAATACCAACCTCCTCCCCCTATCTTACATAATAAACACCGAGGCCTAAACAGCAAAACAGCCTCCATTCCACCTGTGTGGCATGCAGCAATAGATTCTTTAGTCCCTTATGGGGAGATGAGAAGGGAAGAAAGAATCAGAAACCAAAAAGAAGAGGAGTGATACCAAAAGAAAAAAATACAAAAAAAAAATGAAGAGCAAAAAGAAGCAAGACAGAGAGGGAGGCAGAGGGAGACCAGAGTGCATCCCTCTTGGCTCATATTTCAAAGCTCTGAAGGATGTTTTTGAGGAAAACTCCTATAAAATGCATCTTTTTACAAAGATAGGAAACCATTCTGACTGCGCAGAAGCACACAACACACACACACACACACACACACACACACACACACACACACACACACACACACACACACAGCTTTTGGCAATTACATATTTACCTTTATATGTATCTTTTTGTGCTTTGAACTGACCGTAGTCATAGTGACACTGATGGAGTGGTGAACATGACCCAGCTGATCTCTTAACTATCTCACCGACACAATTTACACGCTCACCAAAAAAGTCATAAACTACTGTGTGAGTACATGTGAACAAAACAAATAGGTTAGATGCACCTGCTGCACTTCTTTCTCTCTCTCTCAAACACACACACACACACACACACACACACACACACAGGTGATTATTTTCCATCTGGAGACTCTGGCTTCTCTATAGCTGCCACTTCTTCTACTGTGAGAAGAAAACACTTAGGACTGATAGAGGGTTAGCATCAACCTGACACAGGCGCACACACCTGCCACCAACACATACTGTATGTAGTCTGCGCTCATAGACAGGTAGACACACACACACGTACACTCACAGAGCGTATAAAGTGTCAGGTGGCTGTGGAAGTGTGGTGATTTGTTCCTCCTGACAGACAGGAAATAAGGGAGTCGACCAGGGACCTCACTTCCTCTTAGACCTGACTAACCTGACGTTTATCACACACTCCCACACACACGTTCTCACTGTCTTCTCCATCGCTTCTTCTCCTTCTCGAACACACACACGCACACACGCACACACACACACAATCCATCAGACAGCAAATTCTCTCTCTCTCTCTCTCCCTCACAATTCAAACTCCTTGAATGTGGGATTAAATTTGTGTCTGTGGGCAAAGAAAGAACGTACTTTTGAGTAACAAGCAGTAAATTTACAGTTTAAAATGCATTAAAATCATCAGGTTGCACGGTGAAGTAATGGAGCATGCTACAATACTTCTGGTGTCAAACAGCCTCTAATACAAATTGCTTGCTTCACAACTGTTGTAAAAGTATTGGTTTTTATGAGCTGCAAGCAAACATTGCCAAGTAAGACCATCAGTGGAAGGTGATAAAAAAAATGTAAAAACAGATATAAGATTCATAAGAGTGAGAGAGGTAAAAGAGAAAAGAAGTCACAGTAAGGTTGTACAGCATGGATGATGATAATCAGTTAGACAAGGCTTCTCATTTACCCTCTCCTCATTACAACATGGTTAAACAAATTTCCACATCTGCGTTTGACACTGATGAGAGAGAAGGACTTTGTGTGTGGTGTGTGTGTGTGTGTGTGTGTGTGTCTGTAAAGCTGCATGCTAGTCTATTTGATTTGGGTTTTGACATCACGCTCAGAACTCTCCCAGCCCACAATCCAAATGTCCTATCAGTGACCTCAATTCACTTAAGCATGCCCATTGGTCCAATCAGCATCAAGCTCTGGCTTAGTTGAGCCAATGACACGTGTCATATCAAACCTAATCACACTGATAGATCCACGAAGTGGGTCAGCAAGTCTTTGCTTGGCCTAGTTGAAGAAAACTTTCAAATTCATGGTAAGAAACTAAACTTTAGCAAGAGCCCGAAAAATCGTGACCTGCAATTTATTTTTTTAGGTCAAGAAAGTGCAATACAGCTGGGATACTCGAGCCACATTTTAATGCAATTACCTTGGGCAAGGTTAGCAATAATGACGACCAGCAGTATTTTTTCATTACACTTTGGCTACTTATCGACCATTATCATTATCCACATTAGTAACTGGGACAAAATTATTCGTTGCGTATTATAAACCTAATGGTCCATATCGATGTTGTTACGTATGAACCCCTTCTGACTTTGAACATTTTCATGTTTTAATGTCATTTGAAATATTATGTGGTCCTCTGTGATTTGGGTTTATAAAAATGTTTGAAAATTATGTTGAAAATCTCTAAAATGCATGGCAGTCGAAATGACACAAGGCTATTTTCGGAAAATCCAAAACAGCTGGCAAGGTATTGAGGTACTCTGTCTGTTAGAGACAGAATACAATTTACATTTTGATACTCCCTAAATACGACCCACCCTTGACTTCAATCAGAATATAAAGTCTAGAGAATGAGGCTCTGCCTCTGTCCATGCTGGAAATGTGAATCAGTCAAACAGCTGTGGAGCAGAACCCACTCAGTGACAGGGAGGCTATGGGGAGGGGGGCGGCGGGCGAGGGATAACTTATGAATAAAGAAAGGAGGGTGGAGAGGTG
>JAOVVB010251004.1:0-35622 GCA_028570985.1 Heterobranchus longifilis | reverse complement strand
CCCCCCCCCCCCCCCTCCCCACCCCCGACTGCTACCACAACTTTCACCTTTATTTTCAGTTTCACAATTATCAGACACACTCTGGTTAATCCCTCATGAATTCCAAATTGTGAACAAACAGTGATCTCTGAGGCAGGGTGTGTTTTCCTTTTGCCTACAGACCTATAATCAGATTTTTTTTTTAAAACCCTCGAGAGAAACGGACTGGAGCGAACTGGCCAGTGAAACACCCGACCAGCCAAGAGAGCAAACGAACTCAAGTTTCTGGCGAAAGTCTGCAGAGGCGTTGATGTCTGTTGGGCATCAGCTGCTTGGTCCCGAATCGCGTCGTGAAATTCAGTGACAACAAATTTCAAATTTGGCCTCCATTGTATGGGATTTTTTAAGTGTGGATATATGGGTGGGGTGGTCTGGGTATTATGGGGAAAGGTTAGAGAGATTATATCCATTGTTTTTGTTTTATTTATTGAAAGTTTTCCCGTTACACTTCTGCCCTCCCTTCTCTTCCCCCTCCCTGTTTTCTGCTGGGTGTTCATGGATAATGACGGCAAAGTAGAGCCCAAGGATTCGTGCCCACTTATGTCCTGTTTTAAGGACATGTCAAAAGTTCCAAGTAGTTATCTATTTCTTGTAAAATACTAGGCTGTTTAAAGAATAAACTTTCAATTCTGCATCTGTATTATAATATATGAAAATGATCTGCTGGAGTCATACTTTTTTATTGCAGTATGAAATAATAAAACAGTCTGATGTGTGGGCTGTTCACACCTGTGTCTGAACTGTTCTGAAAAACCACAAATTCATTTGATTCACAGGCATTCTCCCGGTCACACTACAATCGCATTATACAAAAACATCCCGTTAAGAGCTGGAAATGCATGAATGGAAATTAATCGTTGCCGGGTGTTAAAGAAAATAAGAGAGTGAAGCCAGGTATCTGCATTCTCAATGTTAATGAACTAAAGAATATTTTAAATCGAATTGAAAATGAGTAATCATATCACATATCTATTCTTCAGATGTATAGTTTGTGTCAAGCAGACGCAATGCATTTTCCCCCACAGGAGATCAGATTGATGTTCAGGTTGGAAATAAACAGACAACTTTTCAGGAAGTAAAAGTGCATCCTCTCACCGCTTAGATGTTGTGTATATTTAAATTAGTCATGGTTTTTAAATCCTCAATGAGGAATTGAAACCCACCAATTCCTTCTAATGAAGAGCAACATCATATTTCTATGTACAGACACATCGTGACCAACTGAAGTTAAAACCTTTTTAAAAAGCCTTCACTGCTGAAGGTGCCATTCGGCCAAAATGGCCACTTAGCAATACACCAAACCCTTATTTTCTGAGGCTAGTTGCTCTTTAGCTGGACGACAGATCTCAGATCATCAAAATAAGAAGTGAGGAGCCTACATTCACTCAAGTACTATACTGACGTACACTTTTGGGGTACTTGTACTTTATTTGAATAGGCTCATTAGTCAAATGTACTTTTTAAGCCATTACTTATATTTGACAGCTATCGTTGCATTATGTTAATGAGTTGCATTATGGGAGATGTAGGACCCAACATTCTGAGAGCTTGACCCACACAGAGGACTAATAGTCAGGATATCTCAGTGCCGATAACTTACATTTTGACTATTTTTATTCTATCTCTTGTAAGTCCCCCAACATTTTGGAAGTGCAATACTAAATTGCTGGAGCACCCCTTTTTAAAATGTTTATTTACTGATGCATCAGTAACAATAATCCAGTGATATAATGCAAGTCATGACTAAACTCTTCATGTTGCTGCTAATAATCCTCCTTTTAGATTTTGGATAGACTTTAAGATCTCAATACTTCCTCCACCACTGCCATCTTTTGATTTTGAAAATTAATTTCTTTGCTATCACATATTTCCTTCAAGAGTAAAGGCGTAAAAAATGTCCAGCAGAGACCTTGGTGACGTGACCTGGCCAAGGTCAGCGGCTACCGAATGTTTACCCCTCACACCCAGCTATGTGGCTGGAGGAGTTTGGAGTGGGTGGGCCCTGCGATGATGTGCTCACAAAGTCCACACTGTCCAGACACTCCTGTGCACACCTAGTCCCACCCCTTCTCTCACCCCTCAGTTGCCTACCTCTCCCCCTCCGGTGCTCCCCTGTACTCTTCTCCTGCTCCTCTCTCGGGGTCAGATACTCGTTTGAAGTTCGAGGAGTTCTGGAGACATCTCATCCCTCACAGCCGCCATGGTTCACAGCAGCAGCATCTGTAGATTCCTCCTCCTGGTGCTCCTCGGCGTCTTGGTAGCCTTTGTACACACAGGTAAACCTCCATTTGAGTGTGATTGATATGTTTATTTCATTTCTGTTGTTGGGTGACAAGTATGCAACCTCACCTGTGTGTGCTGCAATTAATGCAATAGAAATGCAAGACCTGATTTATCGAAAAAATGTGGCTGTCACCCTGAAAGGTGTGATGTGAGGAAAAGTCGTTATTTAAAAAAACAAGGCGACCACATATTGTATCAAGAAATTCTGAATGAAGTCACTGGCCTCTTATAGAAAAAAAAACGCTAATTTTAAATAATTGCTGATATTTTAGGCACCCCAGTGCTGTGTCCATAAATGTGCAGGACGTTTTAGAGTAGGTAGGCTTAACGTTTCATACTCTAAACATTTATAGTTTGCTAATCTGCTGTATGTGATTCATGGGCTGATGTTTGTTCCTCTGTAGGTGTCAAATCAAAGATGTGTGTATACGTGTCATTTTCGCCCTCTTTTCCACACACACACAGGCCTGGATGTGTGTGTGCAGCTCGATGTAAATGATGCAGTTGTTGAGAGCTGTGAAAGCTGCTCTTTGACAACCAGGATGATTCAGTTGCTTTCATGATGCCTGATGTTCATACGAAACTGAATCCCTGCTGCCCTCTGACTCCAGCTGTAAAGTTCAAGTGATTCTGTGTAGTATCAGTTTAAGGAGTGGGACGACCACACGTGTGGAATTTTATTTCATGTATGTGGAGAGATTTTGTAGGTAGTAGTAAGAAGCAGGCATAGATTCAAAGATTCAATTTTTTTTGTGATGAAGCAAACATTTACATCCAACATCAACTGGTTCTCAGCATGAGTGCAAGGGCTGGGTGATATGACAACATACATATATAAAACATGACAGATCAGGACATGCACTGGTCTTTCTTTCACTTTCACTTACTGTATTTCTCTGTTGCTCTCTGCAACATCTCTCACATCAACGTGAAAAAAAGCTTTGGGCACAGCGGAGCAGCTCTCAGGCCCAGAGGTCACAGCAGAGGTCAAGAGGGTAGTGGGATAGTGACGATGTCCTCCTGTCCTGTGAAAAAAAAAACATGACTGTCACCTTTTACATGAGATGTCAAACCTACTGTAATAGAAAAGAGGCTCTGTGCCAAACACTATGTCAGGGTCTCTAACATCGAGGTGCCATGACCTCGACACCTTTCGAAAAAAGATCTCGCGGCCTCTTCTTGCTTTGTACTATTTTAAGGCGGAAACATATTTTTAAGGTCTCACAACACTCAGTAAACTCAGCCAAGAGAAATGTTATTAAAGACGACTGTGTCTCCACTCTGCAGCCACCTCTTATCAGTAAGACTGTGTGTTATACTACAACACAGAGAAGGCTTCATCATTAGTTTTGTAACCTCTTTCCTACTTTCCTCATTTCAGAATAAAATACAAAACTCGCTGGTCATTTGTCAAATATTTTACTATTGAAAATGCAGCCACCACAGTTAAAGCGGGTGAAACAAGGACACATGACGGCACTGATGTCACGTTTGGGCTGCGTCGCTCGCGGTTTCGATGCTTGGCCAGGTTGCTTTTCACACACACACGTCTGCGCGTTTTGTCATCTCCCTCGCTGGTGTGAAATCCTGACCGAAGAGGCCTGAGGTACTAAATGGCCTTCTGTGTTTTTAGTGTGTGAAATCAGCCTTCCCTACAGTCTGCCAGGCTTTTATGAGTCTGGACTTGTGTATAGAAGGTTCTTGATTGACAGGTGGAGTCATGTCTTTAAAAAGTGTGATTCCCAACCAGGGGTAGCCCAGAGGGCTTCTAATACATGGAGAAACTAAGCTTAAATTACTACTACTAAATTGTGATTTAATTTAATTTAAATAAATATCCACATATAGGTATTAAGAAGTAACTGAGCTGCCATACCTGAGCCACTTTCAACACTTTAACACACTAGTTTGCTGAGCTAACGAGAAGAGAAGTTGAAATAGTTAGCTAAAAGTAATGAACAAATAGTTAAAACTGATAGAATAAGGTGACCAGATTCCTGAAATGACATTCAGTTTGGCAGTCAATATATCACTGACATATTATGTATAAAATAAAATGGGGCAATTCTGGTTTCATGTATTTTGACCATGGTAACTGTTGTACTGTGTACTAATGAACTATGGTGCAGGCTGACTGATTAAAGTGGGTACTAAGTTAACTAAGTAACTTCGGAAACCGTGTCAGAAAATTATAGTTTACAGTACAGTACCACCACACAATAAAGATCAATCTATATGTTCTATAGGTCTATTTTTAATGCACACTTAAAAAGGGGGACATTTCCAGAGACAGCTCCAGCTGGGACAGGCCACCAAAAACGCAGACTGTCCCCGGAAAAAACAGGGACGTCTGATCACCCTATAATATAAGTCATTTTGTTAAAGACCGACTCAAGACACATTTCAAAGTATGTAAACATACTCTGCTATGATTCATATTTTGTTTAACATGGTTTTCCCACAAAAAAAATTAAAATAAAAAAACTGAAAAGGGGCTGAAAGCACAGCTACTCTTCTCCCTCATTAAGAAATTCTGGCCTCAAGCCCCGCCCACCACCGCTGCCATAGTTACGCTATAGTCACTTGTGGCTGTGACTTGATTGGTTCCTTAGACATATGATGTCATAAAACCTGTCTGATTGAATCCAGAGTTTTGAGACTGTTGTTGGCACACTGCAGAAATTCTCAGCCATGGTGTTGACTGCTCATTTCACTCATATGTCTTGTAACACATAAAAAACACCATATAGACATGTTAACATGGTTAAAAACTTTAAGTTAGCAGATTTCACATATCTCTGTAACTCAAATCAACTGCCAGTTGTCTACCTGAAGTATCGTCAGTGTGACGTCAGTGATTCGGTCTATAGCACTCTCATATCTGTCAGTGAATATTAGCTTCTTCTTCTCACCTAACTCTCCAGAAAGCGAATAAGTGAATTTCCCCAAAAGTCAAAATATTTCTTTAAGAGCAGCAGCTAAATTTAGGCTTGTTGTGAAATACCAGTGTCGACATTTTTTTCTCAGGCGTTGTACAGTAGGACCAAATCTGTCTGTTGTGACACAGCTCTGATTCCTCTTAAGAACATTAGGTCATTAGGCGCAGCAGTAGTATTATATCTCCGAATGTGACGTCTACAAGGCTTGTGCATCATTGTTTGAGACTGACCTTATGCCTATGCTTGTAACCCCAATGATGCAGTACTTTTCTGTACTTGCTGGTGTATGTATGGGTATTATTTTCCCTTCAATTTCTCTTTTGCAGTTTGCATTTTTATTGTTTTCATTATTTCATAAGATGGTGGTGGAGAGGAAAAATGGAATGGTAAATTGGTGACATGCCACAAAATGTCAGGTGCAAGCACCCTAATCCAAAATGACTGCAAGCACAGGGTACATGATGAGCCCAGCTGGCATGATATCCAAATTAGAATTCATTATGTATTTCTGACAGACACGGCTTATCTGCTTGTTTTGTCCTTTTCTGTCTCTCAACCTGTGCTATTCCACCCACACTGCCCTGCCAGCTTCAAGCAACTGTGCATCTAAATGAAAACGCCACCACAGTGCTGTCTACAGTGATTTCCTGTAAGCAAGTCCAGTCATTTTTTCAGTGAAGAGATAGAGAGACGTGGTTTATTAAGGGTAACAGCAGGTACTAAATGTGCATTGCTAATCTGATGGTGGCCAGAGGCCGCGTACAGTCTGCCAATCTTTCCATAAACAATACGCTGCAGACAGACACCGTAGCAGCCTCACACACATTAAAGCCATTACAACTCTGGTATTTTGTTGACCCTTAGGTAGACCTGCCTTGTAATTGCCAAATGCAATGGACAAGCACACATGCCTCTGTTAACAATATAAAATGAGAATCTGGAAGAGGTGATTACAAAACAAGCAATTTGATATCAAGAGGAGCAGCATGGCAACCAAGTATTGACAAGCTTAGCAACGCAGCAGCCATCCAGGCAGCGTTTCGTCTTTGGCTGTGTCCACACACACACGTCCTTTAAAGTTAGAGCCCCAAAAATGGCAACCACGTACGGTATAACCTCGTGCTGGGTGGTATACCGGATAAACCTGCATACCGGTTTTAATTTCCTGTATGATATGAATTTTTCATTTACCACCATACTGAAACAATTTCTGTAACGCTTCAAAAGGCAACAAAATATATTATATTGTTTGCCGTGAAGAGCGCCATTACTGTAACTGCATACCCTTCTTACTAAGAGTTATAACTTTTAACTCAACAATTAATAACCCACAACTAACTTTCTTTAACAGGGCGAAACACAATGGCGTACAACAATTTGTGACAAACAATTTGTAACACTAATAACTGTACACTCACAAAATTACTCCACTGAACGGCATGCTGTCATATTTTACTCCTGACCGTAGAATAAGCCACTATAAACCTATAATAAGGCAGAGTCATGCAAAAAAACAAACAAAAGAAAACACGATATACCAAAAATTGTCCCGATGCCAGAATTTTAAACTTCGATACAATATGAGTATAAACATACTCTATACCTCTTTCGATACCACGGCAAAAAGGAAAAAAAAGCCCTTGGCACAAAAAATAGGATAATTTTTGTCTTTTAAAAAAAAAAGTTTTTAATTAACAACCTGCTCACACAGTGCTGGTACAGAAAAAGTCACAATCCAACACACAGTTGATTTTCTCCCTTGTTGTTTTATTTGTGCAGCCTTGGGTTGAAAATCTGATTGTAGATCTGCTTTTTTTTGTAGCTTCGGTATTTTCGATACTATCGAATGTGGATATTGTATCGTTTAAAACATGTGGTATTGAAAAAGTGTCAAAGTATTGATACTTTTTGACAACCTTAACATACAGTGAAACTGCCAGAATCTTAAAAAATACAGCGATGCAAAGTTTTGGTCATACTGCTGAGCACTAGTATAAATCTAAACCTAAACGACTTGAATGGTGGTGCATTCTTAGGGCACTGTACAACATAACACAGCATATGATGCACAGTATTTATGTTGTGTTGCTGCTGAAGAAATGCTTGACATCTACAGTCTACTAATCAACAGATGCCACTGAGTGTCATTTCAGTATTCAAACAGGGCGTCTCTGAAGTCATAGAAGAGAACTTGATCCAACTCACCAGTCTGCTGATCTCCTCCTGCCGGTCGGGCGCAGAGCGAGCTGTGGCTTTGATCATAGTGGAGGTCTGATTATCGGTCAGCTTCTTGATGCACCGTTGACCAGCTACAATGTTACACACCTGCAAGAAAATAAAACGTTTCATAATTGTATTTATTATTAGGCAGCAAAAGATTTTCGGGGCACATTTGAGCTTTTTATGCAGCTGCCCTGCTTCTTATTCATACAGCTGATACACAGGCACACCTGGGAGCTGCCAGTAGACAATGCACTGCAGATATTTTTCATTAAGTTAAGTTATGCAATAAAAAAAAAGATGAAGAGCAACTTGTTTTCTCTCACCTCCAGGGGCAGGTAAGTGTGCTTTTGCTCCTGGCCCACTTGTAGACAGGGCAAATGTGGGTACTTAAGCTGCAGGTTGTACTTCTCCCTGAAGTACTGCGCTACAGTACGCTCTACAGTCTGACCATTTTCCAACTGTAGAGGGAACCTGCAGAGAAAAGAGCATCTCATGTCAAAAACTAGACCACTACTGAGGGCAACTGAATTTATTTTATTGTACCATTAGGATGCCCATAGCTGATCGATAGAGGTTATATCAAGCTAAATCAGTCCAATCTTTATTTTTCATTTGTTTGCTTTATATGTTGAAATATATAAAAACCCATATAAGGAAAGCAGTGATGCAGACGCTTTTGCTATGATTGCAAAATGTAGTGAATTGTCATCTCCTGAACTAGATTTGTTTTACTAACTTTAATGTACTTTTAAGTGCTCACTGTGTGCCAGAGACACTGCGTCTCCGAGTCAGATTGAGGGCAAAACAATTATGATTGTAATAAAATATGATTTGTAACTAATGGCACAGGAATAGATTTTGACGAGTGACCATATTTATATCAGTGACACCAGAGCAGAAACAGAATAGCGCGTAATTTATGAAGTAAGGATGGTATTAGGGATGCACAATATGGATTTTTTTCAGCCGATACCAATACCTATAATTACCTGCTTCTCATGGCCAATACTGATAATTTCACATTTCACATTAGTTTATGCACACCTGAGGGTAAGAAAGGCTCAGATGATTTAATATTCCATAGCTCTGATCTAACTGACATCACTATTGTTAACACAACAAAAACAAAGAACAGTTCTGACCCTTGAAGTTCTTTTTTTTCTAGTAAAGTACATAAAAAAATTCACTAACGTACTTTGGTGAATTTTATAGAGCATTTTGTCTAAGAATTCAAATCACAATCAATCTGTCAAATCACACATGTCAATGTATATTTAATAAGTGTTTATTGGCAGACTGCAAACCGCCACCTACTGTATCGAGTGTGTAGATGCTGCACTATTATCGGCCGATAATTTATCAACTATAATTTCATTATCGGAATAATAAATGATAGAAATTTCCCATTAGACATGAAATCTGTACTGGACTGCAGAATTACTTAATGTAAACAAATAGTGATTAACTTATAAATACACTCAGTTGACAGTTTATTAAAACTAATGCAGTCTAATGCAGTCGTCCTGCACAAAACTTGCCTTCATGAAGGCAATAATGTTATAATGTTCAATTTTTGTTGAAACTGTTTTGGAGAGGTGTTGATTGAGCTTCATGATCACAACTGAAAAAAAAACCCTGAACTAGGTAGGAACTAGGTCAATTACTATTTAAAAAATCATAGCCATAGCACACATTAACAATTGTGTAGCCATCTACCGTCAAACCTCACAATCACAATATATAATAATTATGATTAAGCTCATATGTCTTTACTCTTCTAACAGCTAAATGGCACGTTGCCATAGATACGGACCATCCTTTTTGATGGCAATATGGTGATGTAACACCGTTTAAAGGATAAGACACAGCAAAGTATTTTACTCTGGAAACACTGAAGATCAGCAGCCACACACACACACAACGGCTACTTCACTCATGGATGACTAATGTTAACCACATGGTTGTAAGATGAGTCAGCTATTATCTGGTTTGTTTGGTGGTGAATTGGTGATCGCATCCTCTTGTGGTCTGTGCTCCCTGCCTCCCCCGTCCCATCCACACACTCCGCCCAGAGTCTCCTGTTCCCTCGCCCCGCCCGGAGGCTGACTCACGTTTGATGGCTGGCAGGCCGACGGGTCACGTTGCAGACGCGGTACTTCCTCCGCATGGTTCCACAGTGTGTCACCTCCACCTTCAAACCTGGTGAATAATAGAAAGTGTTGGAGTAGCATTAAGATTGTGTCTGTGTGTGAATGGCTGCGACATGTGCTGTGCCTGTTCCTGCTCAAACCCTCTCTCGCCTCCACACACACACACACACATACACACACACACACACACACACACACACACAAAATGCACTTTTATTCATCTGATTTAACTCTTTCTCACATGCACGCACACTTTACACCCCCGTCTTCACCTTTGATTTCTTTGGTGAATTTGACCCGGTGCGAGTCTGTGAGAGGGCGAGGCTGCTCGTCTATGTTGTGGATGTCCAGTACTTCACACATGAACTGGATGACGGGCTGGGCCTTGTAGAAGGCGGTGGCAGACACTGTAGGATAAAGGACAAGAGTCATTTAAGACACAAAAAACACAACATTATATACTATAACACTACACTGAATGACAACAAGTTGATTCTGAAATGCAACAGTGGTATTACATCATAGTTTCAATTGGATGGTAGACTGCCTGAACAGAAATGTAAAACTGTTATGCAGTGAAAACATTCTGTCTCACATTGTAGGTTAATGGGCACTTTGTTAGGCTTTATTTGGCAATCTGCAAGACATTTTCACACAATAAACTGACACACAGCTTCAAGTAACAAAGCTTCAAATAAACAATGATAAGAACTATAAGAGTGCACAGAGAGGCAAAAAAGAAACAAACAAACAAAACAATAAATAAAAGAAAACAAAATTACAAATCCGGCATCAGAAAAAGCACAAAAATAGTGCACAGAAAGGCAAAAAAGGCTAAAAAGAACCAAAAAAAAAGGCTTTCCTATGAAAAAAAGCATTTTAAGCAATGATTTAAAGACAGGTAAATTATCACATAATGTAATGCAATCTGCCCACTACGTTAAATAAATGTAGCAGGGACACTAATTGAACACAGGAAGTGCAGACCATGCAGCACAAAGTCTGTGTGGAGATTCTCTCATTGTCAAGTGTAGGCAGGATCCCTTTGTTCTGATACAACACGTTCTCTCAATAAATGGAAAGACTGAGGCACTGAGAAATTAAAATATGACAGGTGAGATGGCAGAGCAAAGTATAACGCATCAGAGATAAATTAAAATCCTGGGTAAACAAGAACAGGTAAAAGAAATCCAAAAATGGACAGAGAGAGAGAGATGAAGAGTGTGGTGTTGAGGAAGTTGTTGACGAATGATCTGGTGACGTAAGAAATCTCTCTCTGACGGTTGGCTGTGAGCACTGCTAACACACATCCATGTGATGATTGCATTGTACACGCACTCTCTTACACCTCTGCACCCTTGAGCTTTTCACCTCCAGCAGGAAGTGACATCACTACTAATTGTCCTCTCCATGCATTGTGATTTAATTTATCCATGTTTGGAAGTGTTAATGAGTCATTCTTGCAAATGTAAAACTGAAAAGGTCTCACTGCGCTCTAATTAAATTACTTGGTATATGGGCTTTTGATCACCCGTGACACCGAGCGTGGGAAGCAGTGTTTATTCATACGCATGTATTTAAATTGGCTTAATAGTTTGCTTTGCCAGTACACAATACCCTACAGAAGAGTCGGAAAAGAAATGCTTTGCAAATACTTGGAGTTCTAGTTTGTTGTTGGAGAGCAAACAAGAGACTTGAGGCGACCAATTGATTTCGAAGGATGAGAGGGCGGGAAAATGAGACAAAGAGCGAATCATGGAGGGAAAGATTCAAATAGAGACAGAGGCTTCAAAGACTTGGAGCAAAACAAAAGCTGTCTCAAGGAAATGCGCCACACAACTACCCTCCTGACCCAGGCAACACCCACCAGTCTCACTCATGGCAGCGCGCGCACACACACACACACAAGCTGCCCTCTGTCTCCACAGCAACCGACTAGTCAGTTCCCTTCCAAGTAAAAACCCACCTCCCTCCAAGTTCCTCTAACACACACACGCACGCACACGCGCACGCACACGCACACGCACACGCGCACGCACACGCACACGCACACGCGCACGCACACGCACACGCACACAAGCAGAGATTGGTCTCCAACAACCTCCTGCAGTGTGCATATGGCAAAACCACATTCTCCATCACCCTTTCTGAAACTTCTTTTCCACAAATAATAACAGATTGAAATTGTAGCTCACTAATCCAGGTCATCAAACAGAGTTTTGCTACTGACAACAGGCAACAGTCACAGAACTACATCTTGAACTTTTCCACTCGTTTCCCAAAAAAACAGTTCCCAGCCAGCAGACCTGGCCCCGTTCTGACTAAATAACTCAATAATGTGATGTCAGAGAAGGAGCGATGCCATCACCATGGACAGCTAAAGTCAGTCAACAGCCTCTACAAGTAATGCAAGCAGCAAGTAGAGTTTCAAGTTTGATTTGAAGAAAAAAAATAACCAAAATAAAAAGCAAATATATCTGGTAGTTTCACTCGAGCCCATAAAAGGTGTGCTGCTTCATGAAAAAAACAGCCCTTCAGCCTCCCAGATGATGAAAAAGCCTCGAGAGTACCCTGTAGACCTCATCCAGCTCCAGCTTTCTAATGAGCATGATAACGCCATGTTAGATTTATGTTAAATACAGCTATTAAATATCCTCAAACATAACATCACTGAAAGTAAACTGATCATGCACAAATCTCTAAAAATAGCCTGTATCATGGTGGCTCCATGTCATTCTAATCTCTCTGTTTAATTATTAAAATCTCATTTCCCCAGCTGTGAAAGGGGAGCAGAGAAAACAATTTCTGTGTGACTGTAAAAGAATAGATTTTTTTTTTTTTTTAAACAAAGATTGAATTCCAAAGAAAGTATTGTGAATCTTTCAATATTTTGAAATATGAACAGCTGTATTACTGTGTCTGAGGCAGTAAGCAATAAAAACAGTATTTACATTGTTGTAGCTGTGAGGCTATATTGTCGCCCAGAGGTGCCATCAAAGCAACAATAAATGCAAGTTGGAATTTGATTCTCACCGTCAATGTTAAGCATCATCTTCCACATGGCAGGGCGCACAGATTGATGGAAGCCAAACCAAACCTCCCTCCCACCTCCCAGAGGATGGTCATAGCCCTCTGGAGCTGAGAAGAAGGAGCGACCCACCGGAGTGTACCTAGATGGAGAAAAGTAATAAAAATAATTATAGATTTTATTTATATAGCGCTTTAAAAGACACTTTACTTAAAAACAATGGCAGAAAACAGTAAAAGCAATAAAAGAAACATACTAACTATAAATGACAGTACAACTACAAATAAGAGAAAAAGGGGGGGAGGGGGTTTGAATAGGTGGGTTTTCAGTCCGGTTTTGAAAGAGGAGAGCGTCTGAGGTGTTGGGAGAGAGAGTTCCAGAGGGAGGAGGCAGCAATGGAGAAAATGTCCCCCCAGGTCTGGTGCTTATTGCAATTATAACAAAAGAGCATTGAGTACGTTCACATGCACACTAATATTCCACTATTATTCTGAATATGACAATATTCCAAATTTGATACAGGTCATGTAAACGGCGTATTCCGTTTGGATATTCCGAAAAAGGCAGTTTTCCAAATATAGCATTTTCCGATTAAGACGTGTGGGAAATGCCGGTATTATTCTGGTTTTCGAAGCATTCTTTGGACATGTAAACAGCATATTCAGAATATGTGTCTCAACTGGGGGTTTTACCGCCAGTCTTGCCTGTTTACTGTCAGCTCTGTGCATTGTTATGGCTGTTGTACACTAGGCAAAAGTTTTCAAGGCTGGGCTAGAGATGCATGCACAAAAGAAAAGCCCACAGTTCTTGTCGGACATCGCCGGAGACCCCTGACCCACTGGGAACAGTCGGCCAGTCAGGAGCAGGGTTCTGTGAAGCAGCGAGGTGCGGGCGACGGTGCCGTCACGGCCGGAGCTGCGAGCCAACTTCACATGGAACATTATGAAAAGTGGATATGAGCAAACATCACAACGCCGACCTTTTCGAATAGGTGGTTGAAAGAATGAAAGAGGGAGGCTGTGTTTGTACGGTCCAACAAGTCCTCCAACGGTGGAAAACTTCTATTAAAAATCCTATTTTGCACAGCTGCGTGTAAACAAGAATATTAGTGGAATATTCATTTTCATTAGCCATGTGAACAGCTTAATAGGAGTATTGTCTCGGAATAAAGGCAACAACTGGAACATTTTGTGCATGTAAACGTAGTCGTTGAAGGAATGAAATATAATAATGGGGAGGTTAAGACAATCAAAGGCTGTGGAAAAAAAAGACGAGATGAAAAGGAGGAGAGCACGGGGCAAGTCGGGAAGGGCGGATGAAAGGAGATGGCAGGAAATGTAAGATTAGTTCAAACATCCTGAATGGTGAATGTAGGTCAATATGTGTTTAAACAGTGTCACGTTCAGCCGCTCTTCAATGTGGCCTGAAACTACATCAGAGAAATGAGAGGTGGTGACACTGCCTGGACCCATCCACCTCGTATTACTCTGCCCAGGAGACACATTAATAACAGTACATGAGCTACATTTTTCCTTGGTGAATCCTGGACTGACAATGTGTCACGATGCCACTGCAGTGCAATAACGCGACCCTGGTGGCTGCCGACAGGGCTAAATGAAAGGTGTCGATATAACCACTTTTTAATAATGCTTTGAAAAAGATTTTCATTAAAGCACTGGTGAGATTGTGTTCGACTGTGCTCTTGCTGGGGCTGAGGAAAGTGATATCGAGTGGAAGATGGTACGAGGTCAAGTATGGCGCTTCGTGAGAGCCCATATAAGCTGCGTTTGATTTCCGTTGGGATCGTGGTGCTGATATTGGTGCCACTATGACAAAACAAATATATAATATTTACTATGAGTATCAGAGGGATCATTTTTTGACTTTATGTTTGCTGACTGAAAATGAAGGTGAGGAGATTAGGGAAGGATAAATGGGCTGCTTCCCTTAAAGATCATTCTTTAACATTATCTCCCAAATATCTAATAATAACAATAAATGGGCTATTTAGACCTCCAGCTGTCACCAAAACAGTGAACCAACAAGTCTAAGGCCCTGTCTACATGTATCGGGATATTTTCTCCTCTGTTTAAAAAAAAAAAAAACCATCCACATGACCGTTGTATTAATAAATATCTCCTGCCACATGAGAACATGGACGGACGACGAGGTGAAGTTGCTGCTTAGCGTACCGCTTACCGTTAGCATGTAGCCGAGCTGGCTCTGTTATTGTTTCTGGCGCATGCTCATTAACACAAAGCAATAATGGGCATGCACGAATTGAGGAGGTGATGTCATCATTTCCCAAAATCTCCCAGATTACATGTCTACACGGACCCACAGTAACCAGAGTTTTGGAAAATATTCACCATAGAAAGCGTTTTTAAAAAATAACAGTTTTAGTGACGTAAAACTCAGTTTACATGTGGATGAGAGGCCAAAACGTAGAGGAAAATATCCGTTTACAAGAATATCCAGATACATGTAGACAGGGCCTAAAATCTTTATGAAAAAAAACAGGGTGAATAAAAACATGAGCGGCTCACTTCATGGAGGGCAGGTGTCGCAGCACCACATCCACTGCGTGAACAGGGTTGGTGCTGATGGGTTTGTCCAGCTCCAGGGGCTCAGGCATGCTGCGGCCAGTCAGCACCTCGTGGAGCATGTGCCAGCTGACCAGAGACACAAACTTGATGGAAACTTTGAAGGGGCGATCTTTCCCTCCCTCACCTGGTAGAGTGACATCCAGGTCCACCTGAGGTGGGGGGGTGGGGGGAGACAGGACAAAGAGGGTTAGATAGCATAGACTGTATATAAAGAAGGACAGCTTGACAACTCCTTAAAAGTGAAGCCAAAACATCTGGGTCGCCCCCTGGTGGCTGGCTGCAGTATAGGTCATAAGTCCTGCCTCCTCAATGCAAGTGAATGGGACATGGGCCAAACTAAAAACTCAAAGATGGTTTCTGTCATTTTCGGTAGCTCTAATCACACTGATGTAGGGCTGCGTGATTAATCGTTAAAAGATCGTGATCTCGATTCAGGCATGTACACAATCTCATTTCTGAAAGACAACGATTCAGCCATATTTGCTTTGGGGAGTTGCATATTTAGAATGAGTTCTCATAATAATAATAATAATAATAATAATGGATGAAAATGATGTGAAATTGCATAATTTTAATTGGAAAATGTAAAACTTTCTTGGGGGAGCACCCACAAACCCCCCACCAAATATGCACACCTAAGTCTTCCACAAACTTTCAGGAAAACGCTGAAGACCTACTGAATCAGGACTGCACGATTAATTGAAATAAGATTGTGATGATCATATTGCTTGTGCTGTAAAAACTGTAAAATCATGCAATTGGAAAAAATTGTGATTCTCATTTTGACCAGAATCGTGCAGCCCTACGCTGATGTATGTTCAAGTGTTCATTTTTCTGATAAGTTTTGCTTTAATTACTTATTTGATGCTATAAAGACGGGGTGAAACTTCATGACTGTCAGCTGTGATTGACGGGCAGGTGTACGGGCAGGACTTCAATACCGCCTGATCGCTACTGCGCAGACACTGGTTGCAAAATTCCAAACTGGCAGCACCCGTATCCAAGATAGTTTGGCTTCACTTTTGTGGGAGGAAGTGGAGAGGGGTCCTCCACCTTTACACACAGTCTATGGTTTCAGGTAGTGGTTCTTAAGATTTTGTGTATTTGTGCATGCCTAGGCTGTGTGATATACTGCAGGTATGTTTTGGTTCACGTAATGGTCTTTTCGGCTCCCGTGACGTATAATAAAAGAGGTGTGATGCACAGCTAGAATATACAAATCATGGAGAAAAGTAAATTTATAAGTTGTCATGAACACTGTTATGCTCATCTGACAGAGATAATAAAATACAGCGGTCAGCTATGACAAAACAATGGACAGATGATGCAGCTGTGCCACATGTCATTATTAATTGAAGTCGCTTTAAACTGATGGCTCTGAAGCACGGATGTCTCATTTTGCTCAATGCCTCTTGTCCCAATCCTCTCTCCTCATGTCTCTTCCTCGCATCTCAGACGGAAGGGACTAAGACGTGGGGAGAGGAGGCGAGGAGAGGAATTGAGGGTGTACAAACGGAGAAATGAGAAGAGGGGATGGTTTACATTCAGGCTGTGCTGAAGAGTCATGTTTGTGTGTTTTTATGTCTGTGTGTGAGTCTATTTTTCCAGCTCACCCCTGCGGGTGCCACGGGCAGTGGGTTGGCGGTGTACAGGCTCCTCTTTCCATCGTAGACTGGCCTGCGATCCCCAAAGATTGTCACCTTAAAGTGCTGTACCATGGAGTCAACCACCTCCCTGCACAACAAACACAAAAGGAGTTTCAGTTATACTGTGGGTGATAAAATGCTCACATGTTTAAGACTTCACAAACAAGTGTTTAAACTGTCAAATCAACAATTATCAAACAAATCATTAGGCCGTGTTGCTCCGGCGAAGTTCTCCCAATCATTTGAATAGTGGGTTGAGGCTGCGCAGTGGGGGCCGTAGGGGGGGGTGCAAAAAAAACCGCAGGCCAAAAGTGGAGACAGATCCAACTTTTGGAGAGACACTACCTGGCATCACGCTCCAGTGGCAACCGGCGGTCAGACTTGTCAGTCCGTTATAGGGGGTGTGTGAGAGTACCGTAGCCTACAGTAAACAGTAAACATCACTGCCTCTATTGCTGCCGGAAGAAAGTTTTAAAAAACTATGAGGGTCAAAAACCTAACACAAGCACTTCACTGGCCAGGCGTTCATGTAACTGCTGATTAACAAGCTCCAAAACAAAACACGACTCAAGACTCTGAAACCCTGTGTATTCGCTCACTGCGACATGCTCTATATTCATATATCAGTTACATTTCTAAATGTAAATACTGTATCTGAGAAAGGTGTAGGAGAAGAGAGTATTCAGAGGGTCCAGCCTACCTGTTGACTCGCCGGGGGCACTTGTCCGGCTTGATGTCGACCTCATAGAGGTAGACATCCATCTTGGGGATCTCCACCTGGAAGCAGTTGGCCAGCAGCTTGATGGGCTTCCCCATGGTGCCATAGCCAGGCCGCCGAGGCATGGCAAACAGGGACTGGGCCCCAACGGCTCCTGAGAGGAGGACAAGGAGGGGAGGATAAATGAAAAGAAAACTTAGTATAGATCTGATTCAGGTCATGCAGGGTGAGAATGTGCTAAATGAATGCACACAGTGAGCGGGTCACGTTATATTAAACTAAATACGTAAAGCTTGGCTGATACATCATGCTGACATTAGACAGATACTTCTTTACGTTTATCACAGAAACTGCAACTGTCTATCAGTTTGCATATTTAATATACATTACTTTTTATAATCTCAAGTTTAATAATTAAATTTCCAGTGAATTTTACTAGTTTATTTATTTATTTATTTACGCACGCACCTATGTAACATGAACTTTAAATTTAATCTGACCTACTGGGAAAAGTACAGAGATGATACAGATGTATCAGGGGAATAAAATTAAACACCCTCTAAGATGACAGATGTGAAAGTCATTCACATTTCAGATGATGTAACCTCTAATAACCTCCAAGTGTGTAGACAATGTTCTTTATATTTTTTCACAATATGATTTTATTATTTGAGGACCAGCAGGCAAAAATCAATGCATAATGATTAACATAAAAAATAAACTCCTACGCACTTGCTCTTGCAATTGCTTTACAATAGACCAATACTGGGCAACATTAATTGTTAGTTGTGCTGCTCACAGCAGAAAATGTTTCTGACAATCTACTTAGTGGGTTACACAGTTCTCACATTTGTTATAAAAAAAAAAATAGTACCATTGCTCATGCACACACACACACACACACACACACACACACACACTCCCACAAAGTCCATGAGATGTCTTAGACATGAGTCACTTTGATCCAGAAACAGTGAGTTCTGTTCAACTTAATGTGCCACACTCATGTCAGTGCTATTTTTGGGTCTGCTCAGGCTTGCCTTGCACATCACACTTGACAAAACAAATGGCTTTGCTGGCGTGCCATTACAATGTTTGGATGATGTTATCGTACATTTTGCTATTGCAATAACCATAGTTACACAAAAACTCATCCATTTGCCTGGCAAGTGTTACTTTGTTTATGACCTCCTCCTCCTCCCCCTCCCCCCTTTTTATTTAACTGTCTCGTTCCAGTTCCGCAGCCGTAGACCTGGCACTCTCTAGTCTCTTCTAAAAAAAACAGCCCCAAATGTGTCATTGATAAATGAGAGTCATGGTACAATGTGATTCATCACGGATTTGACTCATAGGCTCGCATGTGTGGGTGATGTTGGGGTTGAGGGCCCTGCTGAGGGGAAGTTCATAAAAACCTCCTCATAACAGAACAGAAACCCTCTGTGAGTTAGCGGCAGACAACATGAGCAACACTGTTTGTTTACAGTCAGGCTCTGGAAGTGTGTACTTTCTGCCCCGCTCTCTTTTTCTGTTTCTACTCTGGTGGGCTGTGGACGGGAAGCTAACGGGGTTGATGGCGGGTGAAGGCCTTGTGTTTGAAATAGCCCGCTGGGATAAAATAAAGAAAAAGAGAGGAAAGTCTGGAATTCCTGCCACGGCTGTCCCTCTCACACAAAACTAAGCGCGCCCAAACTTTTGTAATGGTAATTCCAATGGGGCCCCTCAGTGAAACTTGTGAGGTAAGCCTAATTTCACACACAGAGTGACAAAAAGAAGGAAGACAGATATTCTGGCAAATCTTCATTAAGGCTACAGAAATAAACTTGTCTATCACGGTTTGTGATCAGTCCTGATTCAGTCCCCCCAGAGCTCACTCAAGAAGCCCTTGAGGAAAAACTTCAAGAGGCTCCTCTTTTACAGAGAGCACTTTTTTTCTGATGGTCCTGGTGAAGTTGACAAGTAGGAGGAGGATAACAGGGAGTGGACGGATTAGAGAGTGGGCAGGGTTGGTGTTTTCCGGCTTTCATCTGCCTCTCTGAACTGGCTTCCGTTCAGCATGAGTCACAGCCACCACGGGCGGAGAAACACACAGTGGAGCATCCTTGAGTCCATGCTTTTGGATTCAGTAGTGGATGAAGTACAGTAGCAATGACAGGGTGTTAGAGCAAGAAAAAAAAGAAAACTTGAAGCAAACAAAAAAACACACCACACACACATTTAAGTTTTGGTATTCCACCCACTTGCGCGCGCACACACACACACACAAACACACAGCCCCACACACAGAGACGTACAGCACAGACAGACTGATAGAATAGGTTTATATTTTCCATGTTACACTAGGGCCGGGCAAAATGGCCAAAATCTTCTATTGATATAGGTCATTTCATATCTCGATAACGATATATGTCACGATATAGCATGTTTTCTGGTCATTCAATAAATAATCTATCTATATCAGGGTTCCCACACCTTCTTAAACATCACATTTAAGGACTTTTCAATGACTTTCCAGGCCCAATTTCCTCAAATTCAAGGACCCAACATGGATCAGTGTTAATTAGCCTACTGTTACAATACTGAGATTTTTTATCATGAGAAATAGCAGGCTGGTGCGTGAAACAATGACACAAGTGCGAGAGACACATGCAGACTGCAGAATGAAGCCTATTTACTAAAAAAAATAACTAATGAAAAAAAAAAATATCAAAAGAATTTAAATTTCTATTCTTGCACAAAATATATAAATTCAAGCATGCAATGACTCGTGTATTTATGTCTACTTTCAAGGACTTACATTTTTTACCTAAAATTCACAAACATTCAAGGATTTCAAGGACCTGTGGGAACCCTGCTATATGAAATAATCACATGGTGAAGCCTATTTTTGTATACGATACGATATAGAAAAATATATACGATAGACTTATTATACCGCTTTGACGAAATCGTCATATCGCCCTGATGTTTTACAAAACAGATGCAAACTGCTATAAATTCCCACATTCACACAGAGTATTCCTGACACAGCTCAACCTCCAAGGTCAAACCTCCAAAGATTGCCTGATTGCACAGACTAACCTACCACACAGACTAACTAACCTATCGCACGGTCTATGAACACAAATCTGGGACCTTACAATGTCACGCACATGGCAGGCAACATGCGGCGATATTTAAAAAAAAATCAACCAGGCATGTCACACAGATGTGTTCTGCAGCATTTTCTGAAAAGCCAACCTGATCCTGATCATTCAGCAACACATCAGATACCTCCCTCTTATCTGCCCTTCTTGGAAACGGTGCGTCTCTGTTCCCTGCACAAACAGACATAACAAACGTGCTTGTCGGCAGGCAGGAGAGAGGGGGTCAGAGAGGGACGTTTAACTGTCTAGCCGGGAATGGAGGTAGAGCACGGAGAGCAGAGTACTTCAGTCTCAAGCTTCTACAGATTTGAGTAGGTCTGTCCAATAGTTACACTGCCACTGGCAATAAAAGGGATTCAGAGGCAACTCATTGTAATTACTGAAACCGGAAATGTTTGAGACATGTAAGCAATGTTATTGTTATGTGATGACTGAGACCTTGACAGTCAAAATGGACATTCTCTGAGCGTGTTAGGTGTGGGAAGCTGTAAAACCCCTGACACATAATAAAGATGCTTGCATGAGTTTACAGGAACATCCAAATTCTACAAGACTAAACACTGAATACTAATCAACAACATGTCAGGGAGACAATGACCTCAGCTGTTGGTAGGTGATGTGTTATAGGTGGCTATGACAAATAGTGAAAACCCAACCACAAATCTGCATATCAAAGGCTTATTGACTCTTCGCTGAGTGAGTGTACGGGTTCAAGGAAACCTCCCCTTGTTGAGTTGAAAAATGTCGTACAGGGTATGTGTGTGTGTGTGTGTGTGTGTGTGCGCGCGCGCGCATGTACTTTCACATAATTACAGGAAGGACATGCTTTAACAAACATAACAGAATAGATTTAATCCTCTCGCTGTCTATCAGTATGTTTCTCATTTCCTGAGCCCGTACATTCAGAGGGTAAGAGACGACAAAAGGAGGGAAAACCCTTCTTCACCATGAATAAAATTAACTGCATTGGTGTATTTCAGTGAAATTGCAACAATTCATGGTGTGGATGGAAACTGCCTCTCAAGCTTTGGGCCTATTGCATCCTGCTGAAAGAGTAGCTTAACCGTCCTTGTTACCCTTTATTGTGCAGCAAACCATTCATTGTATAACACGCCTGGTGCTGGCTTATCATTATACAAGATGTTGTTTAGTGAAGGTATGCAATAGAATTTAAAGATATAAAGTATAGTTCTTACAAGTAATGCAGATATTCTTAATAGTAATAGTAGTAATGCAATAAAATATTTTGAATATTCTGCAAACTTTATAGGAATATGGCGACTAAGATCTGTGTTTAAATATAATTTAAACCCTGCAGGTTTGAAAGGTGGCTCTTAAATGTTGGTAGTTTCCTCTTTCAGAGAACAGCCACTGTGGTTAGCTTGAATTTATGTCACATACACTGTACTCCAATAGTAACATGATTTCATGGCAGAAATTAGAAACTTCTCAAATTACTACCATGAGTCCTGCAACATAACCCACCTTCCTGCTGTCCAACACTCATATTTTAGCCTTTTTTGCTGAACACACACACACACAGCTTCAGTTTGCTGCTTGTGCACTGAGCTGTTTAATGTGTTGCTTGTGCGGTTAGCTGGCAAGCCTACTTCTGGACATATTCTGCCACTTTTTGTTGGCGGATCAGTTTACACAAGTTACTGGTTATAGGTGAAGTGTTGCTGGCGCCTTTTACAGTTTAAACAAACTGCAAACTTCCAATATACACTCATACACAACATACTAATCAAGGTTAGAAATGCTTTTTTCTGTGCCGTTGTAACTGTTTGGCAGCTTATTAATATTTATCAGAATGTTTATGGATTTATTTATAAATTAAAGTTCATGTTACAAAGTGCAGCTCTGGTATAATTGTGCATTTAACACTAACACAATCAAGTTTGAAAGTCTCATTGTCTTCTCTAAGATTGAATCCATTGTTCTTTAGTCATATAAGGACCAAATAGATCAAAAATCACATGCAAATCTTTGGTATGCACAGCCAGTAACATTAAACAAGTTGTGTTAGTGGTTTCTTTGTATCGATGGAAAACGAGTGGCGAGCACAAGAGTTGAATTTAGTTAATTAGTTGAAAACAAAACTGAGTGATACCATTCAGTAAGTGAGGCACCAGTGCTACACCACAATAGTGCACATGGAATAAATAACACACCAACAATTGTGATGCCTTTCTTGGCATATGGATATTTTGCAGAAACATCTCAGCAATGTGAACTCGTTCCACTCGGCAGCTTTGCAACACAACACAGTCACACTGTACACAGTGGGCTGAGAGCCAGAATAACTGGATAGTGAGAAGCCAGGCTGACAAACCCCCTCAGCCACATCCCCCCAGTACACAAACGTCCACGCTGCTAACGAGTGCCCACACATATACAAGCCCACACACTAACGCACACACACACACACGCGCGCGCACGCTCACACACACACACACACACACACAATACAGCTGTTGTGTTTCTAATCCAGGGAGGCCTGAGCCGTAGGAGCAGGGCGAGTGTTCGGCGGCGAGGCACAATGGCGTCAGTCACAGCAGACGGGGCCTAGAAACACACAGACATGCACAGACGTACACAGAAAGACTGATAGCTGGCAGGGGAGGATTGATGCACCTCACACACCATCACACTCCTCGCTCCTGTTTCATCTGGCACCGATGGGAGTCGATGCCACAGGTAAACACCAGCAGGCAGCCACATACTGACAGGCTGACGAGGGCCTGGTCACTCACAACAACATGCAAAAATGTTGAAATCCCCCTCAGGACGAACTTGAGGTTGAGTGATAGATTGCACGTGTTAGAATGAAGCGAGCAAAGAGAGAGTACATGACAGACATTTATATATAGATATAGATAAATAGATATAGATATTTTCAGAGAGCAGGAGTGAAGTGGGTGGGTTCAGAATCAACTGTAGAAGTAGGGCTGTCAAAATTGGCCAAAAATGACATTTGAATATTCCCTCCAACAAAACGCATAGCTTCGAATATATTCAAATATCTATTTTGGCGCATTATGTCCATAAGAGGGCTCAATCGGACATTACATAGACTTTGTACTAGGGAGCTGAACGTTTAGAATCCTTTAAGGAGCAGCGGCGCACGCAAGAACGTGCAAGGCAGACACAAGATATCGTTTTTTTATCGTCATCGCAATATCAACTTTTGCAATAAACACATCGCAAAAGACTAACACATATCGCAAAAGACACTCTGGGATTTTTTGAGTTAGTTGAAAGAGAGTATTGGTAGAAAACTGCTCTTTAAAAAGTAACTATCATTCCTTTTTTTAAATGGTGCCTTTTGTGTTCAGATCAATGCTCAGTTTGTTCAATAAAATGTCAGAAATAACTTCTTTTCAGTTTTTTTTAATTCAACAAGCAATTTGTTTTAACATTTCAAGCAGCAGAAAGGCAGAACTGATATGATATGTTTAGGCCGAGTGAGAAGCTGGTCTGACTCGGAAGGCCACACAGTCTTACTGACACAGGTAAGGGATGGACACGCACATGCACATGCACATGCACACACACAAAGTACTAGCTGTTAAACTGACCAGGAGATTCTACTCAGGCAGGTTAAATGGAACCTTCTGTCCTCAAAGTCTTGCTAGTCCGGCCTGAGTGGAACAGTGGACGGGGGCCAGGGGTTGTTGACTTTTTATGTTGACTTGGGCAGGATGACTGCGCTGTCACTCTGAGAGTTTACAAGCTCTCTAATAAATTAATCCGAACCAAAACAAGGTAATACTATTGCAACCGTCATGTCGACATCTTAACGAGAATATCTAACTCGCATTAGTTTGCCCAAATCAGAAAAGTGGAAATTAGCCATGAGGATTTATTTGCAGAGGATTTAGGTATCTGCTGCTGACACCACAGTCACCACCACTCTGATATAATGGAGGTAACCTTTAATTAGTCATGCTCATAGCAATGAAAATAAGCATTAACATGTCTTTCCAGACAGAATGTCCCCGTTTCTCTGGACAGTCCTCCCCCCTGGCTGCATAAAGTTTTCATGGGACTATTTTCCACATTAAAAATGTCCCAAAAATAGTTCATTTCGATTGCTCAGCTGATCTTTCAAAGTTTTTATAGACTGTTGTGTTTATTATAAGCATATACAAAAGGGTCTACAATCTGACTGCAAGAGAGACAAAGAGAAGTCAGAGACACTCACAGAGCTAAACTTTACGGAAGCATGGAAGCAACTTATTCTCTAGCTTAAAATGTGATGGCATTGACAAAATCAAGTAGTGTACTCATCATTGCACTTGTTTTTTTCGCAGCGGCTTATAATGTCTGATTAATGTTTTGGCAGATTGATGAAAGGAAGATAATCACTAGCCTCTTAAATGTTTCCCTCTGTTTTTTGTTTGTTGTTGTTAAATTGTTGTCTCCTAAACACAGGAGTAAAGACAGGGTTACATTTTTAATTACAATCATTTAAGTCAAACTCTTCAATTACATACAAATATACCTTTAAATTATGAGGTAGAAAATTACTGATTGTCCCTTTAAATGTGAGAAAATGTAGTTGCTATTGAACTCTATCTTAACAATCCACATTTCAAGAAATGTAAAATCCGTCTCTCTGCCATTGATAAACAGGCTTCTGTCTGTCCTCCAGTGAGCCCCCGCGACAACACACACAGACTTCCCCTTCCAAGTCCCTCTCTTCCTGTCCATTACCTCCCCCTAAAATGAGCCCCTTGCAGTTCCCCCAAAAAACAGATCTCAGGAAGGGGAAAAGCAGCAGGAGGAGGAGGAGGTGGAAAAGAAGTGTGGTCTGGCTGCTCTGGCTTCTAATCTCTGTGACACATCACAACCTCCAGCCTTCCTCCTCCTCCTCCTCCTCCTCCGAACACTCCTCTGCACCCCCTCCCACACACTCACTCCATCCCTTGACTTCTCCCTGTGTCTACCCAGCCCACTTGTAGGAGTTTGCCGTCAGCCCCACACTCACAGCATGTGTCAGCCAGAGTTGCCTCTTCTACTACACCAACACATGATTAAGACTTTCCAGGGACCCTGAGAAATTCATCAGATATATTCCACACAGGGCCACAGGATTCACAATACAATAAAATGCAATACTGAAAATGTGTTTAGACAGCAAACGTCTGGCAAAATCACAAGCTTTGAATATTCTAGGCCAGATCTTAATTATAGTATGATCTGATCTTGAAAAAATTCTAAGAGGGGTTAGTAGGAAGGCTATTTTATTTTATTCAGTACAATAAAGGCAAGGGTAAATCGCTCTTTAATACAATGAGCCTGAACAGCAACGGCAAACTGAATTCTCCATAGAAACCTACAACAATATGCCAATGGTTAGCCTTACTTATGGTTGGCTGGGGTTGAGGATGGGGGTTGTCTATTGTCAACGGGCTGCTTGAATGAACTGAGTATTATGGGCAAAGACTGCAAATCAAGTGCCTAAGTATCTAAGCCCTCCCTCAAAGCCGACACCACTGTCTGCACAAAATCCACAGAGAACCAGCCTACAAGGAGAATGACAGGGAGGACAGAGTTTCCCACTGAGGCACAGAGAGGGAAATAGAGGCAGTAACCAAGGAGGGAAAAGGGGGGGTGGTGGTAACTGTCTGTGAATCAAAAAAAGAGCGGGAAACAGGAGTGTGAGAACGAAGGGGAGAAAAGAAATGGGGGGAGAGAGACTGGCTGAAGAACTTGAGTAAGACATCAACGGGACAAACAGAAAGTAAGCTAATTACAGATGTCCTCAAAAAAACTAAACAAAGAGGCGTTACCCTCAATGAAACTAGTACCATTCCTCTCAAGTGTTAATGGATTGCAAAACTATACCAATACCAATCTGAGTCATCTCCAGCCAACTCAAATCCCACCTGGTTACAAAGCGTAGTGTGACAGCTGGAGGATGGGGAGCCCTCCACCTGCTGTACTGTATCTGCCATCTCATTGTCTTCCAGTAAGCTGCATCTCTCAGTCAATATGCATAGTACGTTCATGTGTACAGTTGTTGCCACAACATCAAGGGTTTCTATGATTTAAAAAAAAAAAAAAAAACCAAGGCCCTGTACAGCCGATGGTGGTTACTCATCCATACTGCTCAGCTGAGAGGAAAACCTTGATATGGGCAACAATGTGATTAAAAGAATAGCTCGACATTTTGGGAAATACACACCACATAACCCCCGTAACACCACAAATTGACCTTTGCATTGTCTGTTGTACAGATTAACAAACAAGATGTAAAGTCTTAATTAGGGAACATTAGAGGTGCTAGTAGCCAGATTTTGTTATCTAGTAGACAGCTACAGAGACCCAGCTAGCTGTCTACCCCCCATTTCCAGTCTTTATGCTAAGCTAGGCTAAGTTAACTGACTTCTGGCTGAAGCTTAATATTGGAAAGCAATTACTATTGAACTATTTGATTTGATTTTAAACCAGCTCCATGTCATCTAGTCGTGTGGGCCGTGTGTGCAGATGAATGGTATTTGGCATCCCTTCGTGGCTGCAGCGCAGGTCAGTCGAGATCTTGGCGGGTCCCTGCGGAGACCTCCGTGAGCTGTGGCCGTGTTTGTCTGCACACACTGTCCACACGACTAGATGACACAGAGCTGGTTTAAAATCAGCAAAGTATCACTTTAAAGACTGACCTGCCACTGAAACCAACATGACTTTCCAATAACTGCATTCTGTATACAAGTAAAAAATGATATGCAAGAAAATATTTATCTCTCCATGTAAGGTTATGTTTAACTATGAGGCCGCCAGAAACAGCCATAATGTAACATCACATAAATATCAAGTGTCAAACTGTTTGAGGGCATACCACCAGAATTAGCACATCAAAATGGATTTGATTTGCTTAAGGCTCGAAAGCCGTGCACTCATTATATCCCAGAGTGCTAAGCTCTCCAGAGCCGTGGTTTCAATGCCCACATGTGCTGCTGCTCGGACTACTACTGGGGAGAAGAGTGACTGTCAGTTTCTGAGCAGGCTGTGCAATCAATTAGCATTTTCTCACGCTACTCTCCGGGCCACTGACTGACTGATGGAGGGCCCCCTTTTAATCATTCACCCAGACATAGGACTCGCTGGTTGGCCTGCAGTTGTTAGTGATATGTAATTGTGAACCAACACCAACACACACAACACCAAGGCCCTGCAGGGACCTATGTGAACAAGCAACAACATTATACAGTAAAACATGCCTCTGTATGACTGTATTAATGCACTAATATCTTCCAAAGTGAAAGCGTCAACGACACTCCTTAATACACTTAATGTAAGACTGACTATAACAGTATACTCTGCATGAAATTGCATATCATGTGATCTCAAGACTGCTGTGGAATACTGTGCTGCAAGCAAACACCAATACACTCATGGCGAGTCCCCAGGTCTGTTTTCATGGCATCAACGCTGATTGAGGAGCTTGAGAGTTTTGGTGGAAGAAGACACAACTCAAGTAAATATGGAATTATCATACAACTAAATAGTGTAGCTATAAGAGTAAAATGAAAATATTTGGCTGAACCTACTCACATAATATTGTTAATATTATTGCAGCCAACAATGTGTTGCTGGTCAGCCAACAAGGCTATGCTAAAATTTAGTTTAAGACATCCTTTTCATGCTTGGAAGAGCAAAGTCAAATCTGGTGCTTCTTTTTTTGTCCCAAATGTGTTATTCTGCCTGTGAGAACACACCAAATTTAATCTAGTTCTGAGTATACTATAAGCTTAACTCACACACCTGCCCAAACACAGACACATAACTGTTTTAGTCTGTTTGACTGTACGATAGGTGCTTGGTTACTGGGAAAACACCTCATGTTCCCTTATGCTACAAACATTGGGAAGTGTCCCAACTGAGAGGAGCACGCAGACACGCTAAGGAGACAGTAGGCAGCAGAACGAGGGCTCTCCTCTTGAGGAGGAGGGGGTGGGTGAAGAACCAACTGCTGTATCATGTGTCACTGCCTGATCAGGAGTACCTGGCTGGCATTCAGTTTATGGTCACATAAGTGGAAAGCTTCCGTTACAGCTGAGACAAAGGCAGGCGGTCCAGACTGTTTAACTGCCACTATGACCAAGAAAGAAACAGTTTACTGGCCATGGCTTTGGTTGACATTTTTTCAGCACCTGGACTAGACAGGGATTTGCAAGGTTACATGAGGTTACTGCTGTAGATGAACATGTTCGGCAACAAGGTTTTGCAGTTTTTAAACTCAGGCTGGTGTGTAGATGGAAAAACAAATATGTAAGCTAAACTTTGCAGGTTAAACTTACAGCTAATTTGTTCCAAATACAAGCAAGGATCCTGTCAATGTTCGTAAGAATTAGAAAACAGCATTGGCTGAATGTTGTATGCACAAAACACAGGTTACATGTAAGACAGTATAGGTGCTGTGGGAGATGGCTACTGCTAAATATGTTTAGGTCAGTCTGGGGTCAGTGGGTGACCAAGACCTGGGGTCCTTGAAAGGACAGAGAGTATAGCCGACCCGCTGTCACAAGTTCTCAGGTGACTCCATGCTAGGTTTAAGATGAACACAACATGTCATTCTACACCAGTACCACTGAAACCATGAAATAACTGGTGTATAAAATGTCCAAAAATAGTGAAAAATGTCCATCCCCAGTTTCTCAAAGTCCAAGGCGATAAATGTCTTTAAGATATTCAGTTTAATATGATATAAAACAGAGAAACGAAGGAAATATACATAATGGAGAGGCAGAAAACAGCATTTTCGGCCATTTTTGCAAGAAAAATCATTTTTAATGATTAATGGATTATCAACTAGTCCAGCAGTCGACTAATCATTGCAGCTCTGAACTTAATAGTGTGGGAGTCTTCCTGATAATGTAGGGGAATACCTCAGCACCTGTTTACTGAAATCCACACACCTGGCTGATGATGCCAACGACTTTACAGTGAGTGAGACAGAAAACTAACTCCTCAGTTCCCTTGGGGAATGACTTGATTACAAGAGCCAAATATTTTACTTTTGAGTTCAAAGAAGTTTAATTCAGTCTGACATGACAGTGAGTGTTATTCATTAGTTCAATTGTGACTCATGTTTAGACAAAATAACAGCAGAGACTGTTTACACGCTTCACCAAGGGCTGTCAAGCACAGCTGAAACATCATCCATCATCCCGGTGTTTCATCCTACTAGCTAATGCAATCCCCGGGAAATGTAAATTCCACTAACACACGTACTAGTGTGAAATAGTCAACAACTTAGCAAAAAGAGGTTACAGAATAATTTACCTGTAGTTCCGATTTCCATTCATGAGGTCTCTGTCCGGATTACTTCCCGGATCACAGTAGTCAAATGTTTGGGACTCTTCCTCCGTTCAACCCGGTGTCTCCTTCGGCAGTGCACCGCCGCCTCTGCCGCGCTGAATGGCCGAGTGTCTCTGCTAGCTCCCCTCCCTGCCTGCAGACTGTCAACCGGGGCCCTTCGGTACGGTCGTTTCGCCGGCCGGGGGTCTTCGGCGTCCCCGTGTCCGCACACCGCTGTTCGCACACGGTCAACGTATCCAATCGGTTTTCACTGCCACGGCGAAAGCTACTGAAAACCTGCTAGTTAGCCAAGTTAGCTCGCTAGCCAGGCTTAGGAAAGTGGCAGGAACGGACGAGAGGAACTGTCAGGATATCATCACAGCGGGGTCGCTGAGTCCAAATTAATTCCTACCGAAAGATGAATATTAACAGAGACGACATAAATTCGTGTCTACTCCACAGCGAGCGTCGGGGTAGCTTCAGTAATTAGCTAACTGGCTAGCTCGGCTGTTACTAGATAGTTGGAATTCTGGCAGACGACGGCTACTTTTATCGCGTTAAAAACAGCCGTGGACACGGCCCCGTTTCCCCAGCAACATATCCCAACGACGTCGTCTTCTGTAGTTTGTATCCCGGAGCCAAAACAAAGCTGTCAACACCGGGCAGTATCCGCCGATAAGTGTGAAGGTTTTCAGTCTGGTTGACAGATCAACTCTGCGGGGCTTCGGCAAGCCAGCTAAATATGGTGAAGTTGCCGTTCTGACGGTCGTGTCTAAAAGGTGACCCTAGATTTGCGAAAATGGGCAAAAACTCTCGCGAGACTAATTTCCCAACCACCTAACCCTAACCATACCATTCGAGGTTAATCCTAACCACACCCATCTTACCATATCATTCGAGGTTAAGGCCTAACCATACCAATCTAACTGTAACTGTTCGAGGGTTAATGCCTAACCATACCCATCTCGCGAGACTTTAGTAAATCTAGGGTTACGTTCGATACACGACCCTTTCTGACACCGACAGGAAGAGGTGGGTTCTGTCACCAGACGTCAGAAGAATCAACTCCGCCTTCACCTAAAGGTAACCCTATGTTTACACTACTGAATATATTAGTGGATAAAACATGTTTTTTGGTTGCTGTTTTTTAATACACCGGACTATAACTCAGACTCACTATGAATTATTAGCTACATTTGTTCAAATACTGCAAGTTTAGGGCTACATGCTGTAATGCAAAATGTGTAACTTCAATATTAATTTGTGTTCTGACTTGATCATTAGTTTTTGAGAGTAAGCTATAGATGAAACTAAAAATCATATAAATAAATAAATTCATGCATGGCTTAGCCTACTGCTTTCATCTCTGTACATATATATTTATACTTCTCATAGTACATTTACTACATTCATTGTTTACATCTCTCTATAGGGCCTATATATTTATTAATCCTCATTATTCATAGGCATATTAGGCTACTTTTTAAAATATTTTATTCCTGTGACTGGTCAGTTTTCCCTCTATTTATTTATTTATCCTTTATTTAGCCAGGAATGTCCCATTGAGATACAATATCTCTTCTGCTAAGGAGTCCTGGTCTAACTGCAGACTTACCTGTGAAGAAGACATGAACATTATTAATAACTCAGAAATCATGATGATTGAGATACCTTAGATGCTGCATTAATGGACGTATTGTTCCTGCATTAACTCATGCATGAGATACTATTTATTCTGATTAATTATATTACATCCCTGATAGTGCATGAAGTACACCATGAATTAATTAATGCATTAAGCCATGCATCAACCCATGATAATGCATGTACCCTTACCATAAAGTGTTACCTTAATGGTTATAAGCAAGTGAAAAAAAACAACAGGAGTAATAAAAAACAATTTTATTTTCTTTAAAAAATAACCCGCCCCAACAGAGTTCGCATACTATCACATACAGAGCCAAAATAATATGCTTCCATGTCCTTTCATTCAAATCTATTGGGAAGTGCTATGACAAGGACTGTTCTTGATCAGTGGCTTCAATATTGCTTAGTCAGACAGTGAGGCTGTGTGGAGAGGAGTAGACTCTCCGGTGTCCACATGATGCATTTCCAGGGTGACTGCCATTTCGTCTCCCCCCTTTGCAAGGTGCTTTGTGACTTCAGTGAGTGAAGAACTGCATCTGGTTTCAGTGGTACTTTTTTTTTTTTTTTCAGCACAGAATGAGGGGTAAAACACTGGCCCCAACTGTGAAAGGCCCGGCAACTGGTGAGCCAAAATACATAACAGGTTAATATTATATATTTATATATACAAATCACCTTGGACACATTGAAGGATCAGTAAAACGGTGTACAAAGGCATTTTGATTATGCAAGTTAATAAACATGATTTAAAAATCAAACTCATCCGATCTCTTATCTTTTGATCCCTTTCAGCTCAAAGGGGCTCTGACCATCAGACAAGATTTGAGGCGCTTAAAGGGCAACTGAGGTGGAATTTTGAGACCGTCTCCACAGTGCCCTCTTGAGGATACACTCTGACATTAGTCACAATATTCATAATAATAATAATGACAAAGGAAAAAAGCAGTCTTTATAACCATTACACAATCGAGGCAAAACGACTGACAGGCAGTGGCGAGCGCAAGGCTCCTACCTCTAAAGAAACCAAAATAAGGTGGCTCAGAATATCCAGTCATAAAAAATAATTACATGCATTTATTTCATAAATTCAGAAAGTGACTAGATGTAAAGGCAGGGCATATTAAGTAGTAGTAATAGTGGCCCACCCTGTCCAATGTAGCAATCCCCTACCTGTGCCGCCCATGCACACAGAGCACCAATGGGGATTGGCTAACACAAGCTAGGGGATTGGGGCAGGGGATGCTGCAGGTGTGTGATGTTAAAAGTGAGAATAGACAGCAAGGATTGCAGGTGGTGATGGGAAGGGTGATGATGAGTGATAGTTTGGCTTGGAGGGAAATAAGGGGACAAGTGCATTTGAAGAGGTTGGTCTCTACATGCTAAGAAAGAGACAGAGAGGGCAGATATGTGTGTGTGCTTCTGCTATTCAGGCTACGAGTTGTAACGGCCTGCAGAGGGAAGAGCTTTGTGTAAAAAATGGGGATAGGTGTGTATAGGTACGCAAAGAAGTGCGTAAGGTGGAAGTTTAGAGTGCACTGTGTGGCGTCACCTCCACTACATGTTGGAATGTGCAGAATGATCGGAGCAAGGTCAGTTGCTGAATGCGAGTTCAGCTTTGCAGCACTTGAGTGATCACAGACTTTATATATATTTGCCTGCATTCAAATCTACATAAGGAGTGTTGACCTTGCCTATTGCCGTAGTTACCTATTTGTTCTGAAAGCTATGCAGGTGTGGGTGTGAAAACTTCAAGCTAGTCTGTGTCAAGCCTCAGGGCAGACAAGTCTCACCATTCTGAAGTAAAATAAACAATAAGTAAATTAAAAAAAGTGCCTCGTAAATCCTAAAAGAGCAACGCATACGGAAGATTATCTTCCTGTTTAAGTGCCCCTTTTCCATTGGTTGGCATCACTTTTGGCTGGTTAATAATGCTGGTTTAGGTGCATGGGGTGCAAGTATATTTGATACACTCTATGCAAATGGTCCCTCCATTGTTATGCTAAGCTTGCATCTATAGGCTAAATCTATAAGGGACTGACCAACCAGCACAGAGAGTGCGGCAGGACTTCTCTCGTGTATCTACGATATGCTACACCTGCTCTTTCTGTCTCTGCTAATATAAAGACCAGAGGGCTAGCCTCACATGTACTAACAAACTCTTATGTGCAGGACCGGTGGCACCTACATGCTAACGCTAAGTGCTAAATGTACCATACCTCAGACTCCTCAAGGCAGTTTAAAAAAATAACATTATTCAAAAACATTAAAAACATGAATGTAGTTCATGACAACGATCAAATGATACATGTAAGTGTGCGTGCCCAGTACCACCCCTCTGGAGGATCCCCATACGAAGGGGCTTGGAACACTGGCATCCGGCATTCGGATGGGTAAAGAGGCAGCATCGTGGTGGCAGTTAAAAAAGTTTTTTGTGATTTTTTTTTCTCTTTTTTTTCTCCTTTTTATCGCCTATCTTCCTCCCATCCGTATTGCATACTTACATACACTGGAGTGCGAAGGTAGCGTACAATACAATTACATAATAATACCCACGTTTAAAAATTCTACATAAAAAGAGCAATAGTCCTGGTAAAGTAAAAACAACAAAATGACAATAATTATAATAATATTCATAACCGTTTGAGTGCATGAGGCTGTAGAGTCTGCCTGTGTTTTACAGGTGAAGGGCTTTGTGTTTCTTGGATTTGGGTGAATGACTGGCAGGTCTGTGGAGTGTAGTGGGCAGTCATTGGGAATAAGGGATGGGGATGAGGTGGTGGTGGTGGTGGGCCGTGAGCCCACTCAGGTAGAAATGAGGTGGGAGGGGTCGATGGTGGCGATGGTCGGTGTAGCTCAGGCGAAGTACATGGTCCTCAGGGTGTCGTGGTGGATCTGAACAGCTTTGGCCAGCGCCTGGGGGTCCCGACCGTTACTCTGACCAGACACATGGCTGCCCTCGCCACTGCAGAGAGATGACAGGGAGAGACGTTGCAGAACAAAGATCGGTGACACTTCATCATATGTGATTATCAGAGTACAGTCACCGATAGTCTCTCAGGCTACATCCAAAAACCGCACCACGAGCAATCGGCGTTTGAGAAAACCTGCGTTTCATCTTGAAAAACCACACTAACCTGTCGTGTTCTTTGTCCACCAGATGGTAGCGGGCACGGAAGGCCACAAGACGAGCATAGTAGGCTGGCGCGGGGATGGAGACTGAGCGGGTACAGCGCACGTAAGTGTGGCACAACTGGTACGTTAGAATCTGCAACTCATCAGCCGTGAAACGATTGTCGTCCCACAAGACGTAGTAATGAGACGGTCGGCTGGTACCCTGGAGACAGAGAGAAGGCAATAAAAATGAGATGAAACGTGAAAGGCATTTGCACTTATTATAATCTATTCAGGGATTTAAAGAACTTAATTACAGAGCACTAAAATATTCTGTCTGTTATTATTACCTGTATGCCCGCATGGCTGCACAGGTAGAAGTCAAACTCAAAGGGATGAGTGATGCTGGTGTCCACTGTAGTCCCTGCAGGAATATTCCCACTCTTCCCAATCTATCAAAAGAAAACACAAGATGATTATTATTAAACATATGAAAACGAGGGCTGCCGCCTGAAAGAGAACAAATTCTAAAAAATGTGTTAGAAATTACAACGCTCACCCTTTCAGACTTGTCAGCACAGAAGAGGCGTGTGTGGTGGCGTTTCTGCACCACAATGTAAGTGATGCCTGGCTGATAGTCTTTCTCCAACTTGATACACGCATCTCTGATGGCCAGGAGCTCGTAGTGAAGAATCTGCACAACAGAAAATCAGAAATCAGAAATCAGAAATCAGAAATCAGAAATTGTTTATTGCCAAGTATGCGAATATACAAGTATAGAAG
>JAOVVB010250998.1:0-20365 GCA_028570985.1 Heterobranchus longifilis | reverse complement strand
GGTGTGTCTGTGTGTGTGTGTGTGTGTGTGCGTGTGTGCATGCGTGTGTGCGTGCGTGCACGTGTGTGTGTGTGTGTGTGTGTGTGCGTGTGTGTGTGTGTGTGTGTGTGTGTGTGTGCGTGTGTGTGTGTGTGCGTGTGTGTGCATCATCATGTTTTATCCCTTAAACTGGAATACATTTTCATTAAAAATTAGAAAACATAGAAAAGATTTTTGAATAAATGGGGTATCAAAATGTTTTGGGGTTAAGAAATATTGTAAAAAAAAATATTGTGATATGATGTAAAAAAATAAATATATAAAAAAAACAATAAAAGTCTCACTACGTAAATCTGTTTGTGGAAACTCTTAAATCCAAATAAATGCACTGTTGTCATTATTGAGTCAAGATTTGACACATATGTGATTGTGCACCAACGGCATGTTCACGCTAAAGACTTTGACCTTAGGTCAAGGGTGTTTGACCTGCATTTGACTCTTGACCTCTACTACATGTCTTATCAACTGGCCTGTTAATGTGTATTGATCATCCCTCCCTTGAGACAGAAAGACTGAAACATGTTATTTTCAGTCTTTTTTTTTGTAAAATGGGAGTGCCTAGTTGTTGTTGTTTTTTTTCTCAGTTTAAACAGGAATTCAAAATGAGATTTTTCCTCATTCCTTTATAATTTAAATTTAAAAAGTCCTGACATTACAACAAAATTAACAATGTAAAATCTTTACCTGGAGTAATTTTGCTTGAAATGACAAAATATTACAGATATAAAGACATCTTTAATGTCCGTCTTGAGGACACAGACCGAACACCCCCCCATCTCCCACCCATTTTCCACTTGCAAAAAAAAATTTGAATTGTGCATGGAATTTGGCAATAGGGATTGTCTACGTGTGTGTTGGGAGGGGGGGTGTTAAGATGAAGTGGAATGACGACTCCCTGAAAGTTCTCAGGGAAGTGCTTGTGTCTGGCCGTGGAGCAGGCAGCTGATTTGGGATAGGGTGTTAGCATAACAAAGGGCCTGAGCCTGTGAACTTGGGGCACCTTTCGACCCTGGCGCTGTGGGGATGAATAGTCTCTGGGCCTCCCCATAGAGCACCCCCATGGCTAGCCTGATCGTGGCTAAATTGTTAATCAGGGTAATTTAATATAGTTTTCAATATGCCTCATCTCTCATCGGGAAAGCATTCACCGCCTTCTCGCCTTCCCGCCCAAAAAAAGGCCCCCCCTATTCAACAACGAGACGTGCAGCTGCAGGTCTTATAGCCTTCTCAATTGAAATGTTCAAACATCAACAACACGAAGGCCTCAGCCTGTGTTTCTACGTGTCTGCATGTGTTTGTATGTGTGTGCACTGGTCTGGTTCTTCCAAACTTGCATGAAAGACGATGTTCATGCATGTGTAAATCTGGACACACATACAGAAAAACAGAGTTAGTGAATGACGGTGTGGGTGACGGAAAAGACAAATACCCTTTTTCACCAAAATGAGTGTGTATATGCAGATTAAACGTGGGAAAACCTGCTAAAAAAATATGCGATAGACTCCTTTCCCATTGCCAGTAGACGAGCCTTTCTGTTTTTTTTCTGGTGTGTCATGTTCGATGTCACATCACGAAACCATAGAAAGCAGCATGAAAATGTTATAGTGGTTACCTTTTTTATATCGATTAATTATTCAGTGTCTCTTTCGATCTCTGTGCCGACTAATTTGGAACAATGTTCGACGGACGGACAGAATTTGTGGCCGAGATGACAAAGAGTCGCAGAAGACAAAGAGTCGCAGAAGTTACAGACTGAGACGACACGTGTCATAGCATTGCGCCAAAAAAGGGGCGGAAATTGGCATGTCCATCCAGGTGTCATGTTTCCATCACTACCGGAGCAGATAAATACTAGACTACTGCAGTCATTTGTCCTGGGAATGAATGCAGATTGTAAACCTTCCCACTAAAGACAAAAGTCAGATGTTGTTGGTTGTTAGTGGGTTTTTTTGGCCAGTGAGAAATAAAGAGAGAGATAACAACTGTAATGCACATTCTGTTCCAGGCTTCTGAACCAACTGCGGCCTCACCACCTTCGTTTTCACAAAGTGCAATGCCACATATTTACTTTGACCTGTGCTCAGAAAATGAGGAAATGAGGCAGTGTCTTTAAGCTCCGACATGACAGACAATCTCTGGCACTCTTCCTCTCTAACCTGGATCAGAGTGAGGTCACCGCGGGCAGTAACTCTCGGTCTCAGGACAGGTGACGTCAGCTCTCCTGCTGGAAGCGTCCAGTAGCTGAGGTGAGTCATCGGACTCCGGGCCTTAGTTTTTTAGGCAGTGTGAGTTAGAAACACCCACACACGCACATACACTCTCACACATGCACGTACACAGGGCCTGGGTCCTGACTGCTGTCTATAAATACATACTGTAATAGAGAATGACTCAGACACTTCATGGCTCTCTATGGGGAGGCAGAAGATGGAGTGGGGAAGACAAGGAGTCTGTAGGAACAATGGAAGAAAGCTAGTAAGACCCTGCGTTGCTGTTATCTCTGTGTACATTTTAGCTCCAAGCTCCGCGCTGGCAGAAAATGGAGGACAAAGAACAGGAAGTAGGGTTTCCCATATACTGTCTTGAAATACCGGATTATGCTTTTGTGGTACTTATTGACTAAGAATGAAACATCACTCACACAGATATAATGTAAAATGTTTTAAAGAAAAAAAAAAAACCTAAAAAATGTTGCATGAAGCCAGTTTGCCCATTTATTCAGTTTTGTGGTTATAAACTGCTACATTATGCTTCTTTGTTTTCATTCAGTCATTATCTGCTTTATTAAATGCAGTGAGCATTCCCTCAGATTTTGAATGATGACATGTTGTCACTAATTTATTGATACACTGTTGATATATTGTTGATATTTGTCCCTGCTTGAGCCTGGTCTCCTTAAAATTACATTCCCATACAACTCAACTGCATTCTCAATTTACGTTTGTAAGAGAAATGTTTTCTTTTTCTGCTGAAGTTTCCCACCATGAGCTTGTTGTAATGTGTTGTACTGTAGTATTTATAATATTAGGTCATTTGTATTAACCTGCCCAGGGACGACAGATGGAAATTTGCTCTTTCGCTAACTCATGCTGGCACATTTACATTGAGGTGGCAACTGAAATGTTGATTAATGTGCCCTGTCCCTGGTAAATAAATACATTAAATAAATAAATAAATAAATAAATAAATAAATAAATAAATAAATAAATAAAAGTCCATAGGGAGTAGGTTGGAGTGGATGGATGGGTCACAAAAACATGACTGGTTTGTGTCCCCTGTGAAACCAAAAGTCGATGTTATTTAACAAGCGTACTTATTATATTTGGTTATGTAACAAACATGCTTATTTTAACCCAGAGCATAATCTTTTCCTAAACCTAACCAAGTAGTTTTGTAGCAAATCACAACGGCGACGAGGTGTTTAAAACAGCGACCGTAATCTGTGCGGAAAAACATTTCCCTCAAACATAATTGAGAATGCAGTTTAGTTACATGGGAACGTAATTTTGAAGGAGACAGAGTAGCCTGGTCAGACAATCAGTGTTGGCATGTAGACAATATAACAACATATTGATGGCAGAGTGCACACATGTAGGCTAAGTGCAAACACTAGCTAATTAGCATAACACCTCGCCATGAGAGGCCGTGTGCTAAAGCAGACGCTATGAGGAGTCTCAGGCCAGCAGACCGTGTTCCCTTGTGTGCCATTGAACAGAAGTGGTATACTCTGTCTAAGGCTGTATGTTAATTTACGTGGTGTGACTCGATGATAATTCATGCCTAAATCACCAAACTGCACCCCCCAAATCTCAAAATCCAGACATGCGTCTATGGGAACCAAGGACCGTGAGTCAACATAACACCAGACATATTCACATCACCCACACCGAGACAAATCAGTTAACCAAAGTACAACAAACTGAAGCATTATTTTAACCACAGATTTGTGCTTTTTTTCTTCAATACAACAATGGAACAATAAGTAGTGCTTATTTCTCCAAATTGTTTCTACACTAAATAAGCAGCATTTACTATATTTTGTTGATTAATTCATTTTTAATAAATCACAATATTCTCACATTACTGTTTGGCACCATAAAATACAGCCACCATTTTGTTCTGCTCTGAAAGTCACTAAGTCACTTCTAGGTGCATGCCTGTAGTCCAAGTTTCAAAGTTTGGATGTCACAGTGTTTGTTGTGCAGGAAATAGAATTTATCAACATGGAAACAAAGGTATTATAGGCCCCTGGGGGGACAGGGTCTAACTGGGGTCAGGACTGTGGGGCCTTGTCTAGACGGCCTGCTTTTGTGGTTGCAGAGTTTCAGCCTCTGTCTCACCCTTTCAATAGAAGAACTTGACCCGTGTCTAGCTGCCGTGGGACTCAGCGACAAGGAGACAGGGAGAGATGGACTGACGAGACAGTGGGACAGCAGTGAAATTAAGTAGTGGAGAGACTGACTTTTTAAATATTTTAGGGTGATAAAACAATATAAAAAATATATTTTGACTTTTGAACTCTCCAGTTACATTGTTTCACAACTTAGGGTTCACAAGAAAATGGACCTGGCCAACTTCCTGTCTTCCTTTAAGGCTCAACTTCTAAATTTGTCCAGTTCCTCTCTGTGGGTGTATTACTCCAAACAATGGCTAATACAGAAAATATCTAGTCATAAGGAGTTAAAACCAACCAATGACAATACCAATACGCAGAAACACCAAAAAACAGCCATTAAACGCCAAATTTAAATCAATCCCTCCTACTCTCTTAGCTCCCGTCTCGGTGTATGTGGAGGGTGCAGGGTGCTGCTGCAGGGCATGGTATAATTGAAAGGCTGAAGAAGAATGCTGCTTGTTTAAAACCAACCAGCAGGCAGCGAGGGCATGATGGGAAAACAAAGCCGCAGCCCCAGGAGTGGGTGACACGACATCACTAATGGCGGAGCAGAGAGGAGCACTGCCTCTGTTTTGTTACCCTTAGTCCTTGTGACAACCAGGTTGAAGATACTACACAGTACAATTCACAAATTCAAATCTGAAGTTTGCACAGCTATATTGAGTTGGTTCACCGGGATCTAACAGAGCTCTCCTGTGTGCCAGGAGTTATTTTCTGTTTTTTTTTTTGTGGAAATATATTGTCAATCATCATTGTAATTTAAAGAAATTCATTTGTATTTTGGAGCCATGATGGCTTCATAAGTGTTGGTGTAAATTGAATTCCATATTTCCACCTTTTGATATAGTTTTCAGGCTGCCACATGATATAAGGGCAGAAGGAGCACTTATGGATTAATTTGCAGCTGCACGTATAACAGAACCTCTTTATTTCCTCACTCCCTTCCATGTACAGTACCTATATACTGTAAATACACACAGCCGTGGACAGTAAGTGATGGGTGAGTGAACAGATTGTAGAGAGTGCGAATAAGCTATTCTATTTAAACAATATTGAAAATCTGAAATGTTCCCTGAGACCCTTCCATTTCACATCTCTGTTGTTTTTTTCTTCCTATGGATGAGAGTTTGACACGGGCTACATCTCAGCAGTATAAGCTACAGCAGCTGTGAATTCCCTCAAAGCAAATCACCAGGCATGTCTGTCTCTTATTGACCCACATCAGGAATCCCCACCCACCACCTGCAAGACGGCGGCTCATTTTAGCCAGCAATAAATATCAATATTACATATCAATAATCCCATCAGAGAGGTGGGGAGAAATAGCAGGGAGGAAAAGGGGTTAGATTGAAAGCCGGATGGATGGATGTGGGGAATGAGAGAGGGCAGAGATGGGAGAACGGTGAGAGAGAGAGAAAGAGTGAGAAGAAAGAGAGAAGAAGAAAGTGATGGCTGCTCGTCTGTTTCGGCCCTGTGGTCTCGTGCCTCCTGGGATAGCCGAACACTCTGTCAAGATTCTACACTTCAAAATCAATCACTCTCGACTGAGCACAAAGAGAAAGACACACATTCACACGCATGTGCACACTCACACACGCAAACAAATGTACATTCGCACAACATGTTACAGGCAATGTCTTGTCCGTGTCCGGCTTCAACAAGGCAGCCTCGACATGTAACGGCAGTGTGTGATAGTGGGCTGTGAGGAGAGGATATCAGATGTCCAACTTTGTCATGCAGAGCTGATCTAAGCAGTGCCGGCCCTGTAGCATTTTTGGAGCCCTAGGCGAAATCTGTTCAGGGTGCACCCCCCTCTAAAACACCTTGCTTTAGAACATGTTATCCTTTATTATGTCAAATTGTAATTAAATATTTTTCTTAAATGACCGAAACAAAATACTATTATGGACAAAACAACTGTAAAAACAACCAGCACTTAAATGTATTGTACAAAAGAAAACAAATACAAGTAATGTAGTTTACAAATCAATAGTGAACCAATAATCTGTTGCCCTGCACTTTTACAAATATTGCACACAAATGAAAAAAAAAAAATCAATGCCTTCTATGATGACATGTATGTGCATGTTCTGGATTGTCCTTGTGTGTCTTTAGTAGAGTAGTAGAGTTATTCTAGTTCAAGTCCTGTGGTGACCTTTGTAATGTTTCTGGGAAAAGAGCTGCAGCAGAAACAGTAAAGGCTATTGTTTTTCTCAGAATGCATCAGCCAGCTTCTTCCATCCTCTCTTTTAGGAAAAGTAAAATCTTCTTTTAACTCATATGGGGTTTTTCTAATGGCACTTTTGGCCACGCAGTCACACAGATTTGCTTTTCCATTATCAGTTTTAGCGGCGCACCCGGATGGTCTTTCTCCAGAGCAGCACCAAAGCGAGCCCGACCCGCCTCCAAGCGGGCTGCGGTGACGTCGCGCCGGCTGCGGCCAACCCATGACAACTAAGCCAGCTAAGCCCGCACGTGTATGGAAAAGGAGCTATAGGGACGTCTGCTGACAAACTCTGTTCTCACCTTATGTGACAGGGCTGGCCAAGTGCTGCTGCAGTGGACTCACTTGTTGCAGGCTCTAGCTGTGCATGATGTAGAGGTGAAGGTCTCTCCATTAGGAGCTACTGTAGTGGGTGAACACGGGGCTGGTGGTATCATTTGTGTACCTGCAGGCAAAGAAAGACATGCATGCACATAGTTACCCATTATGTATGTTGCAGAAATATATCATAATATAGGTATTAAGTACCAATATGTATGCAACTGTGATTTGTAGTAATAATAACTCAACTCAATAGCACAATAAACAAGCCAACTTGACTAAACTCACCTGCTGCAGGCAGTGATGGAGTGAGGGTCTAGCTCTTTGACTCCCTTCCCCAGTTGCAGGGCTGTATGTAATAGATATATGTTGTTAGCTAAAATATGCATAAATGCATAACATATATAATTCAATAACTGGCCTAAGTCAATCCCACAGACACTCGGCAAAACTTGAATTTATTTCCGTTTCAAATAGTACACACTCCTTTAAGTGCCTGGCTGGGCATTTATGCAAAACAAAAATATCTACTATTTTAATTTTAAACTATGCATGGTGTGTCAATCAGTGGCTCACGATATGAAATGGCCAGGGAGGGACAAGGTATTACCTAGCTGCTAGTTAAGCTTAAATAGCTAAAGTTAGCTTTGCTTGATGATAATAATTGCGTCAACTCACTCTGTATTTTGCATTATTTTCAGTCTTCCTTTCTCCACTGTGCACCAGAAGGCTTTGGCCCAATCTCAATCTCCAACCTGGCCTGCCGCCCTGAACACTCCCAGGCTTAATTAATGTCACCTGTGTGCACAGCTGTAGTGCTTGAATGTGTGAGTTCAAAAGGAACGGGACACTTTGCAGACACATCAAGTTACCTTGACAACACCAAAGAAAATGTGATGTAGCCTACAATTGTGGATAAGACTTTTTATCTTATCTTTTTTACCTTATTTAAGCAAAGGGATATTTTAATATCTTCCAGGTTATTTACAGAGGAGTCGTCAAATATTTTTTTTGTCAAAACAAACAAATTATTGTTTTTCTGGGTTGGAGGGAGGGGGACCTGGCTGTCTGTTTAACCCGAGCTCAGACCTAATAGCCGGGCCTCCTCTCTGGTGCACCCTCCTCCTGGATGTTTGGACTCTGGATATATACTGTATAAACATAGTAAGCAGTGCAGGTATAAATATAAAATATATTGTGCAGGTGTAATTACTAATAATACTAACAATAGACTATTAGAATAAACAGCTGTCATTTTTTCAGGTTTGTGCTCCTGGTAGTCGGCTTGACTTCCAGGGAGGGAGGGGGAACTGGCTGTCTGCTAAGCCCACGCTCAGGCCTCACAGCCAGGCCTTATCTTTGGTCCACCACCCCCCTCCTCCTGGATGTTTTGACTCTACATTTTGTGAATCTGTTGTCACGACCCAGCTCTAAAGCCATGACAAAAAGTGAGGGAGGCGCAGGTTGAAGGCAAAATAATGTGATTTATTAACAAAAGATAATGATAATGCCAACACAAAATAAGTTACTTAATAGGAATGAGGTGTTTGTCAGTGGCATCAGTGGTGAGGGGTGCATGTATGGATGTGTGGCGTGTATGTGAAAAGAAAGTGTTGGAGGCTGCGAAACAAAACAGTACGTGTGGTGAAATCAGGAGAAATGAGGAGAAGGGAAGGCGGGGCCGGAAAGGCGGGGCTTTATAGTGGCCGACGCACACCGGGCCCAGGTGCCGCCGCGCTGATGAAGGTTCACAACTCCGCCTCTCAGGTACCGGCTGCATTTAAAGAGCACAACAGAGTGTCAAGGACCAAACTAGGGAACCATCACCCTAATAAAGACAAATAACTTTAATGTACTGTGTATACATGTAGGGCTACATTTTAACATTAACCTTCGGAACTATACAGTCAAACCTAGGCTAGCTGACTGAAAACAAACCCCCCACAATATACATCACCAACTGCTGTTTAACCCAAAGCACTGGTCTAAGGTGAACAAGCGGCCAGCTCCAACAGTCCAACGTCTCCTAGACCAAGCTCCCACCTCAGCAACCGGTGCACAGGAAGCAACCTAAGAGGCCAGGAGGAAGAAGCAAGAGGAGAACCAAGGAGAGGAACACAGTCAATATTAGCACCCTTGGGGAGCCCAGGACAACGCGTCTGCCACCACGTTGTTGGTCCCCTTCACATAACGAACATCCAAGCAGTATGACTGCAGGAACAGTGACCACCTAATTAGCCTCTGATTGGGGCACTGTAGGGAGTTGTGGAAAGTCAAAGGGTTGTGGTCTGTGTATACAGTCACAGGTATGCTACTGCCACCGACAGACACGTCAAAATGTTTTAACGCCAGGACTAGCGCAAGTGCCTCCTTTTCAATAACTGAATAATTTAATCGACACGAGTTAAACTTTTGTGAAAAGAAGCTAACAGGCTTATCTATCCCCAATTCATCAGCCTGCATGAGGACAGACCCTGCTCCCACATGACTTGCATCCACATAGAGCTCGAACGGCCTGTCGCAGCGAGGAGCAGCCAAAACCGGGGCAGTACAGAGGAGCGCTTTTACCTGTTCGAATGCTTTTTAGCAGCCCAGGGACCAGTTAAATCTGGCCTTTCCCTTGAGCAAATCAGTGAGTGGTGCCACGACTGTCAAAAAGTTTCTGCAAAAACTCCAGTAATAGCCAAGGAGGCCGAGAAAACGCATCAGCTCTTTTTTGGTTGTTGGGGCTGGAAACTGCTCAACGGCGTGAACTTTTGCCCTGACCGGTCGTACTTGGCCTTGGCCAACCACTCGGCCGAGGTAAGTCACGGTTGCCCATGCAAACTCTGCAAGGTTTACTGTGAGCTTCGCCCCCGCCAAACAAGTGAACAGGTCCCAGATACATTCTGTGTGAGTTTCCCATGCGTCTGAGTAAACGACTACATCATCAAGGTAAACTGCACAACCTTGCAAGCCACCAATGACGTAGTTCATAAGATGCTGAAACGTAGCTGGCATGTTCCGAAGCCCAAAAGCCATCACAGTGTACAAGTAGAGACCTGTAAGTGTTATAAAGGCAGCTATCTCACGCTCGCTGGGACAAGGAACCTGCCAGTATCCCTTTGACAGGTCAAACTTGCTTATGAATTTTGCAGAGCCCACCTGATCAACAAAATCATCCATCCTGGGAAGTGGAAAAGAGTCAGGTTGAGTGACATTATTTACTCAGAACAGAAGCGAACAAGCAAGCATGGTGACCAGCTAGAAGAACAGGGCTCTGCAATACCATTCTGCAGCATATAGCTCACCTCTGCCTCCAAATGCTTATGCTTATCCACATTGACCCGATAGAATCTCTGCTTAATCGGTTTAGCATCTCAAACATCAATATCATGATCAATGAAGTGGGTGCGGCTAGGCGTATCACCAAACAAACATGGAAATTCTTTGATTAACTGAACCAGCTCCCCACGGCGCAACTCAGGCAAATGTGACAGCAGTGTATCTATATTACAGAGAGCATCTGAGTTTTTCAAACAGCCATGCAACAAGGCTTGGTCGGGTGTATCCAACCTGTGTTTGAAAAACAGGATCCCCGACAACACTCCCACTGTGCTGCACCCACTTTCTCACCAACAGCGACTCCTGCAGAAAATAACCGGAAGCACTAACCAGCACCTCATTCTCAGGCCAAACCTGCTGAAACAGCTCTGTCAGGGAGGGGTCAGCCTGCTGCTCTGCAATCAGATCACTGCGGGACATTGACACAGGAAAGTCAGAGGTAATGACAATTTTCCAGAAACACTGTTCTCATCCGACTGAGACGCATGCTTAGATTTTGACATTGCACGTGTTACCGCATAAACTGGAAAAGCCTCGGAAAAGTCATGTTCATATTTGTCTGGCTCTAAACTCAACAATGGCACCGGTGCCACTACCAGAGACGGTGGAACGTTTGCCCACTCACGAGCACTGACCAAATCGTTACCCAGGATGACTGAAATCCCCAGGATCGGCAACGCCGGGCGCACAACCAGCTCCGCCTCACCCTGGAACAAATCACAGTTGAGCATTACCTTGTGCAAAGGAACCATCAGAACATTTAAACCCATCCCAAGAACAGGAACAGAGCCACTCATTTCAGATTCACTGGAAAACGGAAGAACTCCAGCTCTAACGAAAGAGTTAAAAGCCCCAGTGTCCCTCAAAATGGTCACTGGCACTTTTACAACACTTCCTACCATAGACACAAAACCTTTTGAAACAAAGGGCCAGTAGGACTCTGGAAGAGAGAGTCTCCCTTCACTTTAATTTCAAGACAATCAGGAGTGATGACTTGAGGAACAGGAGCTAAAGCAACCCCTTTTACACTGGTACCAAAAGGCAACATTTTTAGCCTTAGATTTTAACAGATGACAGTCTGCCCTCCAGTGTCCCTGCTTATGACAGCAATTACAAACCTTTCCCACGTAAATTACTGTTGATTTTACCGTCAGCCTGAAACGTTTTGTCCCTGTTTATATTACCAGCCCAGGGCTCTCCAAAAGTGCCCCTCAGCGATATACGTCGCAACACGCGTAGGAACAGAATTTTTAAATTGCTCGAGCACCATCAGTTCACACAACTCTTCAAAGTTATCAACGCCAGAAGCAGAATACCAACGCGTAAACTGAGTGGTCAGACCATGTACGAACTCGAGATGACTGTTTTCCCCCTTTTTTTCATGTTCTAAACCGCTGCTTCTGGCACCAACTTTAACAGCTGATTTGACAAAGGAATATCAGCGTTATTTAACGACGAGTATGCCTCTTGCGCTCTGCCCGTTAACACGTACTGAAGCATCAGTGTGCGCGCTGAATCTGGCCAATTACGCACATCAGCAATGCGCTCAAACGGCTTCACGTTCAGAAAATTTTGACAAGAGTCGCAAGTTACCCAGAACATCAAAACTGTCCACAGACTGCCCAGAGAGGGGCGAAGACTTCCCACTTACCTCAGTGACAGCTGGAAGTTTGGGCCTGTTGGGTCTGCTGCCGTATCCTCTCCTTCTCCAACTCAGTCTCCAACTTAATTTGTATCATGGTCAAATTATAACATGAGTAATTCCTTTTGTTGGTCAAATGTTAAACCTCTTGTTAAACAACTCTGTAATGGGGAAAACCTCTACATTCAAAACTTTTTTCTCAAATAAATTTGATTTCAAAGTGGCCTCACTCTTTCTTTTAAACGTTTATCGCCAACTTCCACATCATAATATTCTGCTATTTTTAGCAGTTGCTCTTTTGTACACTGATCTAAAAACTCCTCAGAAGGAGAAGCAAAAAAAAATCTTCCACACTCCATAGTTTCTCACTGTGTATGTGTGTAATCAATGCAACGGACAGTAAAGTCCACCGGTGCACAAGCCAGAGAATATGGCATACACAGCATACGAGTGCGCCCCACTATTTCACTGCCTAACCAGAAACTATCGACATAATCTCAACCCTAGTATTCGTGCAGTTACCTTGCCTTGATTCACCACTTCACACAGAGGAGAAAAAAAACTCCCCCACTTCGAGCAAACCAAAAACACTCGCCAAAAAATACTTACAATCTATCGCATCTCCCCAAATAAAAATCGCCTATTTCCCGCTATTGGACACAAAGCAATTACGCACGCAGGCCGGCACTAAAGGGAAACCCCAGAGAAACGAGTGACGTCAACCAAGACGACAACTCCATGACCAAATTTGGACCCGTATCAGAGGGCGCTACTCACAGCTTGTAAGGCCGAACAAACTCATGACCAAACAAACAAATAGTAGTAGCAAATCAAAAGCTACATACTTACGCGGAAAACGGACCAAAACGACGGCACGGGCCCCCAATTGTCACGACCCGGCTCTAAAGCCATGACAATAAGTGAGGGAGACGCAGGTTGAAGGCGAAATAACGTGATTTATTAACAAAAGTTACTTAATAGGAATGAGGTGTTTGTCAGTAGCATCAGTGGTGAGGGGTGTATGGATGTGTGGCGTGTATATGAAAAGAAAGTGTTGGAGGCTGCGAAACAAAACAGTACGTGTGGCGAAATCAGGAGAAATGAGGAGAAGGGAAGTGGGGACCGGAAAGGCGGGGCTTTACAGTGGCCGACGCGCACCGGGCCCAGGTGCCGCTGCCTGCCGCGCTGAGGAAGGTTCACAACTCCGCCTCTCAGGTACCGGCTGCATTTAAAGAGTGTCAAGGACCAAACTAGGGAACCCTCACACTGTTCACACTGATTATGAATCCAAGGGCACAGTTTACAAAACCGTGGGCACAGATTATGAATCCGAGGGCACAGATTTACACATCTTTTTTTTTCTACCATGTGACCTCAGGGGGGCTCCCTACATTTTTCTTAAAACATAAGAAAAAAATGTAGTCTATTGGATTAAGGGGCAGACATCATTACATTATTTATTTTTATTTTGGTGACTTGCCACCTCTGGCGCCCTAGGTGACTGCCTATACGGCCTATTCCCAACCAGGGGTACGGGTATCTCGGCTAAACAACTCCAAGTGGTACAAATGCAAATTTGACCTATGACCTGATGAACATTTCCACTAGGCCTATACAATAGGCTATGGACTCTACTCAACTTGATTCGCTATTTTTTGGTTTTCCATTAGCAAAAGTACCTGGAACCTGGTACCATTTTTAGTACCACCTCGGTCCTCGGAAGGTGGAGATGAAAAACTGTTGACCACTGATTGGTCAGAGAGAATCGTCACTAGAATTGTCACTTGCGCAACATGGGACATCCTATACAAACCAAGCCCTCAGGAGGAGCGACACAGTGGTCATACAGTGGTACTGCACCTACCAAGGCCTGTCACGTGATGCCCTCTGGCCCAAAAATTAATTTTCCCCATTGACTTACATGGCGAAAGAGATGGCTATAAATCCATGGATTAATTTTTTTGAGCATCACAACCCCCACAAAATGATTTGTTTCACTATCAGGATTTGATCCATTTGGTTTGATAACATTTCAAAAGTCTAGAGCCGCAAGACTGAATTATTTGATCCCCATTCAAGATAGCCACAGCGGTAAACCGGCTGTAGCCGGCTCCGTCGGCGGAAGTATCTATTGCGCTACTATGCCGTAGCCTATACTACACCATACAATTGACGAAGTGCAGACGTTCCTCTGTTTGGTTGCCAATGAAAGGATTTAGTGAGTGTAGCGTTGCAGATGATGTCACAGCAGTTTCACATGGCGTCGCAATGGCGATAAACTGAGAATCCTGCCTAGACTGAAGAAGCACTATCCGCAGTGGAAAACAAAATAGAGAAAAGGACCTGGTACCAAAAGGGAACCGCTGATCAGAATAAGTTATTTTGGTTGATGTATCTGATAAGGACTGAAAAGTCGATCAAACCCAATTCATTTGTGATTCGATATTCATTTGAAAACTTCTGCTTTTTCAGTAAAGCCACTTTAACCTTGAATAATTCTATCAAACTCCAGTTTCCTGCACCAGATTGCGGCTTTTTAAAATCCGCACACATCCATGTATTGCATTTTATAGCACTGTAACACTATGCAGCCGGCAGCCTCTTTGGTTTCCAGATCTTCTTAGGGAATAACCAGAGAGTTAAACACACACCAAAGGTAGTTTCAGTAAGACCTCATTTTTCTCACTGTGAAGTTTCCAGACTTGGAGTTCTGTATCTTGTCGTCTGTTGGGATCATGGGGCGGATAGTACTTGTGAATCTTCTCCCAAACAAAATAAGATAACACAAAGTCCTGCTATCTGTAGATAAAAGTGAAATACTGTGCCGTCTAGTGGAAAAAAAGAGCAGGGAGACAAAGAAAGGAGCAAAAAGTTCTATCACATAATGGAGTTTAGAAGTTTTATTCTTTACTTTTCCTCGCCAGCAGCTTCCAAGGTCATGTTCCCGGGCCAAAAAACACCTTAATGTAAAAAAGAGATTTTTTTTCCTCAAAGCTCTGCATCAATAGCAGAATTCATGCATTTATTTTTTACTGCCTTCAGGAGATCAATCCTAAGTAAGTGCCATCTGAGATCTTTGTGGTTCCCAAATGCTCTCGGCTCAATTCAATTGTGCTGAAAGATGTAGACAGCTGCATTATGATTCCAGGAAGACCTATTTAAACTAAGATTCATGTCTTCACGTATTTGAATCTGATTTCACTACACATGCATCCACGTCAGTGTGATAGAATATGATCTGTGGTGAACATTTTCTTTCGTGGTTAAAGCCAGGTTATTGATGAAGTATTCGTCAAGTACGTAGCACCCTACCAATGGTTTCCCAGCCTGGGATCTAAATGAGAAATGTATTCCCCTAGAACCCAGGCTCATTAAAGCATATTAGTATTCTTGTCATGTCAGGAGAAAACAAAAACTGGTTTGCAACTTATTTTAATAATATTAATGATAATAATAATATCTTGGATATTTATAGCGCCTTTCAAGTGACCCAAGGACGCTTTACATGAAGGCAGAACAAGTAACACGCACACAAGAAAACAAACAAAACAGAAGAAAACAAGAAGAACTAAATAAAAATAGTGGTAGCAGTGTTTGCTGGAGTAACCTGAGTCCAGGCTGTATCTTAACAATATATAGCTGCTTAGGAAACCCAAAGTAGTTGAATTAGAGTAATTATATTAGTTTATCATAATGTAAGCCTACATTTTGAATACTCTACTAATAGCTTGTAATGTATGGATATTTATTTAAACTGATAATATAGGCCTGTGACCTATTTGTGCTGATTCAAACCTGAGTCCTTTTGTTAACCAACAAATGTTGCACATGGAAATATTTTAGTCCACTATTATTCCTGTGGATACAGTAAAAGAAGCAATTAAGCATTTGTGAGGAAAAAAGGTTTATTCAAAGTAGGGCTCCATGCAGCTTTGTGTAGATCACATTAGAAATAACACCTTTTCAAGACACACATGCACACACACCCCCACACACACACACACACACACACACACACACACACACACACACAAATGCCTTTTCTTTACTTCTCTAATCTTTGCTTCTTTATTGCAAATAGTTTTGCGTCTTTAGGCCTACCAAATGATTGAAATATTTATGAGGAAGCATTTCTGTAGCTACAAAATTGTCAAATGTTGTTTGACTCAGGCCACACCTTCAGACTGTGGTACAAGAAGCACGTGCTCTAATAATTATTTCAATATCAAGTATGTAGTGCAAACATTTGCCCTTTCATATAGACATTTCATGACCATCCAAAATGACATGATCATGACAAGATTTAATGCAATGGAAATGATAAAATGCTAATATAACTTATTAGGCAGAAATTATTTGTTCGAGACTTAAGGAAATTAAGTGGTAAATTAAGATTGTGCAGCTATGTGACGCCACGCTTGTCAATTGGGGTTCAGTTTCATGCTGCACTTTGTAGGTGTGGCCTCTGTGTCATTGCCACTTTTATCTGTCGATAGAAGTAGCCATTGCAGAACATCAATTCAATATAAACCAGAAAGCCATGGCAGTTTATTTCATTATATGTCTAAATGTCACAGAATAGTTTTGAAGCGTTTTCTGCCAGCAGCAGGAATGGCTGGATATCTTGCACACAATTTCATGTTGCATCCTTCAAGTTGATGCCAAGACATGTTGGAGCTATTTTAGCACTCCTGGGACACTTTTTTTGTTGATGTTTCCTTTATTTCGCTAGTTACCTGTAGATGTGACACTGCTGGCTCCAGGGCATCCTTTGTCTCATCACAAAAGCCACTAGCAGTTGATACAAACATCAGTGGACACTCTTGGAATACACACCATCTCACCTGTCACACTGTAGCAATCACATCGACAACTTGGGTGCAAACACGGTGTGTAAAAATGTACACAGACACAGCCATCAGCTTGGATTCCTGTCCCATACGACCACTGGCATGTGCGTTTGTGTGTTTGTGTGAGTCTACAGTATATGTGTGTCTATCTGTCTGTGAGGGGATAGGTGGAGGCCATCTTTCATCTCTTGCTGTGATCAGATATTCTACATGATATGATATGATGATACAGGCCCAATTAAGGGATGGGGTTGTGTGAAAAATGTGATGACAGGGCAAGCGGAAGAGTAGACTGTGATCTGACATCTGAGAGGGAGAGAAAGACAAGGGAGAGAGAGAGAGGGGGAGAGAGAGCAAGAGAATGGGTAAGGGTGGGGGAAGTTGAGAGGGGAGAGACGTGACTGAAAGACGGTTGTAGAAAGAAGGAAAGAGTGATGCTGGTAAAGGAAATGAAGATGGGGTAATCGTGAGAAAAATAGTGAGGATGAATGTTAAGTAGGGAGGGACAGAGAATTAATATGATTAGGAAGGAGAGGGGAAAATGGAGAGGCACATAAAGATGAATGGAGTGTAATGAAAGATAGAAAAGGGAGAAAATGAGTCTTCTTTCCCATAAGAAACAATTTGTCAAAGATGTTATAGATCCTACTTTTGATCCGTCTTGTTGTAGTGTGAATAGAATTTTAGGGAAACTTTGACAGGGATACAAACGTCAGATTGTTCTATTTTCTTTCTTTTAAAAACATAAATCTGAAACGCAGCATGGAGAGGAAAATGCAACAAAAACCAAGTGAAAAGAAGCATCGAATCATTCTGATTTTTAATTGTTGTTTCATATGTTGCACATACAGGTACATTTGATTTGACAGACAGAGTACACCAAAAACAGCACACAGGGTGAAATGGATTTTAAACACGGAGGCTTCTTGGTACTGTCTGAACCTGTTTCCCCACATTTCGTTAGTCTGTCTGGATAAACTACAACTGTGTCAGGTGTATGATTTTGATCGGGACGCATGGTGCTTTGATCATCCTGCCAGCTTTTATCTGCACGCGTGCTCTTTTCATAACCAAATAGGACCCAATTATGTCAAGCACATTGTTCCTTTACCTGGAGTGCCAAAGCACTACACAGAAAGGAGGAAATAACTTGCACTAAAACATCACTTAAAGGAAAAAAAGATGCCTTTATTTAGCTGTCAAAAAATATACTTGTTAGGCTCAATCAATTACATGAAATAAATACAAGTTTCAATGTGAAGAATATTTTCATCCTACTTTCTTATTAAGTATTCTCCCATACAAAAATAAAGTATATATAAATTGGGATATTAGTGCAAGGTCACAGTATTTGTCAGTTTGGCCAATAATATAACCAGTTGACAGAAATACAGAAATAAAGAGTCCAGTGCAGGTCCAGGTGTTATAGAGAGTAACGTGAAGCTTGTGAGATTTATGAGTAGACATCTTGAATCTCCCATCTTGATGAAATCCAGGCTCCTCTCTTGTTCATCAGGATGACTCACCTAAAAAAAAAAAAAGAGAAATATTAAAATGATTAAACAATTCAAAGACATTCCAGAAATCCTCAGTTGACCATTGACAACCCAATCACCAGAATATCATTTGTACATTTCATATGTAGTGGATATCAATGTGATCTCATGGGAAAGTGTATAAATAGCACGCCACTGCACATTCAGGACCCCATCACGTCGCTTTTACGCGCCAAACTATGACGCTTCACTACGGTCGCAGTTTCGAGAATTCAAACAAAAATTAAGTTTAGGCAATAAAACTAGGTGGGTGAGTTTACATCAACTCAACAGTTAAGTTAACATAACTCGTTTGTCCCGTCACGCTGAACATATATGTCCGAGCCTCCCGGATGGGTGAACTAGGAAAGCTTCCTGCTTGTCGGTTAATGAGGGTTAGCTATCGGTCAGAAAAAAACATGAAAATTAGCATCACTAATGGAAACGTAGAGATTCAACATATCGGTGGTTTGTAGAAATGTACAATGCCAACATTTTATTCTGAGCTGCGCTTTACCTTATATTACATATCATTAAATCAAAGCATGAAGGTGTGAACTTTTGCTGAATTTTCTCCACCTCCTGTGTAACACAACACTTTCAACATCAAATTTCCTCTTCGAAACTATAAGTGTGAGACTAAATCATCATTCCCAGCCAGAGGGCATCGTACAGCAACCTGTTACAGTTTATCCACCAACAAACACACAACCCCTGTGTGTACAGTTTGCCATTGCTGAAGCATGAGGGACAGCACTTGTTGTAGAGTTTCATCACATCCCAAAGCAAGATCCTGGAATGAAAGGAGTTCAGTGAGCTGCGAGTTCCCGGTGTACTTGACGGTGACAAAGGCCTCAACAATAGCCGCTGACATTAGTCCCCCTCATATCACGCTGCACTTTCCTCCCATTGTTCCCACTGCACTTCTCACATGTATTGTCTTACGTGATATCCTTAGAACCTGATAAGATGCCCGCTGAAGGTTTTTGTAGCTGAGGACACAGGCCTGGGAGTGTCTCAGGGTTACAGCTGCTTATTATTCTCTCATAGAGGAGACTGGAGACTGTAGGGTCTGGGGAACGCCTTATCGGATCCCCTTTACACCCAGCCTAACCTGGGTTACCTGCACCTCCAGCCCTTCCTCCATTACTCTTGCCATACCTGACACTCCCTTCCTCCAGAAAGACATTATGGTATTACATTTCCCCGAAACTATAGAGCTTGTCGACAAGCATGAAAGGTATTCTGGGGCCCAATGTGAATGTATAGGCTGTACAGAACAGCTGGGGTCATTTGAGACAGTAAGGGTGTCTGACTGGTTCAGTTAAACCTTCAGTGTGCGGCATTGTTTGCATCCGACAACAAAGGCAGAGCAACACGTCATTTTAGGATCCCATGACTTCAACAGAGGTTTACTCTAAATGCATTTGCTGATTTATCTTGTCAGACACTTGAAATTTCTTGAAAGTCAGCAACAGTTTTTTTTCTCTGGGAATTCACAAAGTATAAAAGTACTGTTTTGGCCACGCTTGTCTCCATCAACAAATTTCTCTGATGTTTGGCTGACAGTATAGAACAGTTCGGGATTGGCAGGGGGTCCCTGGGCCATCAACAGCCAAACTCAGCCCAACTGCAAAAGAGATGAAGGGAAGTGGATTCAGACAACTCAAGCACACCACCCTGCCTGCACACACAGCACCTCAAGGGCACACACTGCCTTCCTGGCCTGCCTGTCTATCTGTGGCAGCTGATCTTAGTCAAAGCTACATGTGCCTCTCTCTGCATCCTCCTCATCTTCTCTGCTGACACTGCAGTTATATATAAGGGTGATGTCCGCAATGTGTGTGTATGTGTGTGTGTGTGTGAGTTGGGAGTGAGAGTGTGTGTGTGTGTGTGTGTGTGTGTGTGTGTGTGTGTGTGTGTGTGTGTGCGCAACACACACACACACACATTCTCACTCCCAACTCGTCAAAAAAAGCAGCTTAGTCAGGACCCCTTGGCATCACTTTTTAATGCTTTCTCCTCCCGTTCTAA